>VTPC01002736.1:66404-108813 GCA_011009095.1 Ignelater luminosus | reverse complement strand
TACTTACTAAAAGGTAGGTGCTGTGTTTTGTTATCTGTTACAAAGGAATCCCCCAAATCCTACTTTTTTTCTTTTATAAAACATAGAACTATAAAATATGCAACAAAAGCCATTTATATTTATTTTAAATGAGCACGTCATGAACAAAATTTATTTCAATAATAATTTAAAGAGGACTAAATAGTACGTACTTAAAACACAGTATAATGGAATGAAATGAATTTCATTTAATTATGATGTTTAATTAAACATTGAATTAAATATAAAAGAAGCAATTATTAATTTCTGGTAAATCCAAAGAGTTAGTAAAAACCTAAGGTAATTAACCTTCTTTCACTTTTTATATTCAATTAACGTTTGAACATCTTGTAATTTTAATTACGTCTTAATGCATAACACATTTAAATAAATAAAGAAAACTAAATCATTTTATAACAAAAATACGTAATTTAAAGATTTATTTTTAATGTTATCCATTACGAACCTATAATCTCTTTGTTTGGACGAGATTTGAGAAAGTAATAATAAAAATGTAGTGAAACTGAAAACGAAAGTAGGTGTGAAAATGATTTTCTGGACTGATAACGTCTTAACATGCTATCGCTTAATAAGTATACAGCTGTACACACTCACAATGAATCAGTGTCACTTTAGCATGAATATACAATTATGTAGATACATGTAACATCTAACATGTAGGATGTAATTAACAAAGTCGTCTAATTGTTCTAGGTCTCTGGGAGGAACAGGAATGAATAGCAAAACCGACATGACGACAAAACCCAAAAGCAATATTACTTAATGTAAATTTACAACAGAGTTGCTGCATAAAATGGAAAATTAAATTTATTATTATACGAAGGCTGCTTTGGTATTTTAGCTTAAAAATTAATGTTTTCTGTTAATTTACGAAACATCTTACAGTAATTATTATGTAATGAACAATAAATTCCAAGCCCTGTAGGCTCTATACAATGCGGGGTTTTTATTCGTATAAAACAAAGCATGTAGGCAGATACAATATAATATCAGTCAACACTTAAATTAAAACAAGATAGTAGATTAACTTTCGTGCAGATAAAAACAGTAGTCAAGTTTCAAATACTAATTAAGAGGTTTTGAGAGGTTTGGAGATTTGAAAGAAAAGTAATACTATTGTGTTTGCTCTCATTAACATCGTTAACAATTAGTGCATTTTATCGGATTATTTTTTTGTACATTAAAATTTGCAGCTAATTTATATATATATATATATATATATATATATATATATATATACACAGGGTGAGTTTTTTAGATGTTTAGTATGGGGATCTCAGAAACTAGCGGAGATAGAGAGACGATTAAATGGGGAAAGAATTGCAGTTTTACGAGCTCAATTTAATGGGCTTTTTGTTTTTCGGAAAAAATGCATGGCTAACTAGATATCTTGCAAAAACAATTTTTTTGTTATTTTGTTCGGTGCCTATGGCTCTGTTATTATCGACTTTAGAAAAAACAAAAAGCTTATTAAATTGAGCTCGTAAAACTGCAATTCTTTCCCCATTTAATCGTCTCTCTATCTCCGCTAGTTTCCGAGATCCCCATACTAAACATCTAAAAAAACTCACCCTGTATATAAAATTACAGTTTAGTTAAGTTACGCTAGCTGTTGTAATGTTTTATTGCTTGCATTCAGAAGCAGACAACGATTACCACAGCTTTGGTTTCTTAACCACCTCAGTATCTAGTGTGTCACTGTCAATCATTCAGAAGCTTTTTCATTGACAACACTTTGCTAGCTGCTCCTGGATTGAAGTAGAATGCTTACTATTGCTTTTAATATAAACATTTATTATTTAAAACAAATAATAAGGTAATGAAAACTCTACTTTTGAATAAACCTTACCAACTCAGTAGTTCTATAAATGGCTAGTGCCTAACGTAACCTGCAAGTAGTAGTTATCGGGAGTTTCATCATTCTCTGATCTGTTCAAACCTACCTGATTTTTAGATATTAACCCAAGCAAGATAGATTAGGATTAAATCTTACTTTTTATCTTTTTTTTACATAACCGGCCCATACCTTTAGACAGTTCAGCTTGATCGAATTAAATCTGACAGCATGGCCTTTAATCTGGCGACGACTTGTACTTGTCTCACAGCTTACCTTTTGCAATTCATGGATTCATAGCTTTAAGACTACGTACCCTGCTGTATTCAAATTTCTAGGAATCCTAGCGTAGCCTATGTTTTACATTCTGAGGTAGGCCACCATGGCTACTTTCCTTGTTCAAGTTTCCTGTAGCACTGGCAAGACCTCGAGTTCGGTTGTTGGTGTCATTTTAATTGCACAAACAAACTAGTTTTTGAATCTTAGACTAGTCTGACCTGTTTCTTTCACACGAGACTACGGGCCACTAAGTCATACAGTGCCCTAAGTCTGATAACCAATGTGTAAGGCCTGTAAGGTATTTGCACATTCAAAATAATCGCTGTCAACTTGGTTACAACCCTTTCAACTTGAAATTTTAAATTATTTAGTGTATTATCTAAGATCATCCGTATATAATTAACTCCCAGCCTTTCGGTGCGGATTCTCTCAGATCTTCCATTTTCCTTTTCTAGTAAAAAGCATCGACAAACGCCCGGCTGGTAACTAAATAGTTAGAGACCTTCTATTCACTAGTATGCAAGGTTTTGTTGTTTTGAAATGATGAGGCGTATCTGAATGGATTTTTTGAGCAGAATCCGAAAATGACCCTCAAAATTCCGTATCACGTCAGGTTTTTTCACAAATGAAGGAAATGTAAAAATTTTAAAAAACGTAATTTTTAATGGCATTTGTACCTTGCAACGTTTGTAACGTGTGAAAATGTTCTCTGGAGGAACGGAATGATTCTGTAAAGAATAGATAAACATAAATATATAGCTGATAACAAAAATGCAACTTCCAGACTTCTTATTTCAATACTTAGGCATTAAACTAGCAGATCAGGACAAAGTGGGACAAAGTTTGGTCTCTTCACAAGTACGGCGTGCACGTGTGGAGGGGTTGAGAAATTGGAAAAATAGAAAAAGAGCATCAGTGTGTTCGGCGTACTCATGGTGTAGCGTAAGCCAAGAAATCACACCTACGGCTGCTACTTCTGCACAGTGAATATCGTGAGCCCTACAAAAACCAGCAAGCGTAACATTGTGTGTCCCAATATCTCATCTGCCATCAGACCAGTGCCCCATAGTGAATTCATCCCTACGCCATTCCCGTCCAATATCAAACCCCCAATAGACATCGATTTAGACTATGATACAAGTGATGAGATGTACCAACCGGACAGTATGGAGGATGAGACCCTAGTGCCATTTACCTAGCGTGAACTGAATGATTTGGTTTGTGATCTGAATTTACCTAAAAACGCAGCAAAGTTTCTAGAATCACGACTTCATGAAAAGAATTTACTGTGTCCTAATACGAGATTGTCCTGGTACAGACACCGAGAAGCCGAACTGGTTCCGTTTTTTGCTGAGGAAAACGGTTTGGCATATTGTCGAGACATTCCGGCAGTCATGAAATACTTCAAAATTATTTACAATCCAGGACAATAGAAGTTGTACAGATGCCAGCAAATCCAGTTTAAAAGGTGTTTTATTACACAATACTAACATCATTCGTCTACTCCAGTAGCACATTCTGTGACTTTGAAAGAGACATACGAGAACCTTAAATTACTGCTGGAAAGTGTACAGTACAAGCTTCATGAACAAGCTTTGCTTTTTGTGTGCATGAAACACTGAACATTGGGTTCGGAAGCAGTGGCCAGTCAGAAGTACATTCACACTTGGCAAAAAAAGACATTGTTTCACTTTCATTACTTGATCCCTCGAAAATACCGTTGCCACTTTTACACATCAAACTTGGCTTAATGAAGTAACTCGTGACAGATTTAAGTAGGGACAGTAAATGCTTTCAGTATCTTGGTGGTAGGTTTCCATCAATTACGTCCAAAGAAATGAAAGCTGGCATATTTATTAGCCCTCAAATACAAAGATTAATGGCAAAAGACATATTCAAGGAAACCATGAGTGAGTGCTAATGTGGTACAAAACTTTTTGGAAAAACCCCAAAGGCTGCAAATTACACCGTTTTAGTCGAGGACATCTTGGAATCGTATAAACTGCTTGGTTGCAACATGAGCGTCAAAGTTCACTTTCTTCATGCTCATCTAAATTACTTTCCTGACAATCTTCGTGATTTTACGGGAGGACATGAGAAGCGCTTCCATCGGGATATTAAAGTGATGGAAAAACGATACCAAGGAAAGTAAACTACGTATGATGGCCGACTATTGTTGGATGTTGGCACAGAGACTTTACGGACGAACACCGAAGACACTTCAAAAAAAAAGAAAGTGGTAAATGTTAGGTAAGTTTGCTTTTGAATGTGTATTTATGTTTATCTATTCCTTATACAATTACTCCGTCCCTCGAGAGAACATTTTTACACGTTACAAACGTTGCCATATAGCAATGTCATTAGAAAATTGCGTTTTTTTTTAATGTTTACATTTTCGTCATTTGTGAAAAAACCTGACGTGATATGGAATTTTGAAAGTCATTTTCGGAATCTGCGCAAAACATCCATTCAGATACACCTATTAATTTGAAAACAACAGAAAAAAGTTGAAAAATGTCAGATCAGTGACAGACACCATAGCGATAGTTGTCTTACACTTCGATATCTACATAGCCGTTCCCTAAAGCCGTGTTAACTTTTCTAATACAGACTAATACAGCAGTGCAAACTAGATATCATTCGCATGACCTACAGGACATTATAAATGGTAGTCGTTTTGGCTTTATAAAAGACTCCACACTGTGAGGGTCACATGCTTGGAGCGGAAAGCCTTCTTTAATTAGTGTACGATAGTATGAAGTTATTATTGTGGAAAGAATTTCTAACAGATTCCTATTAACAATCCTTTCGAAAACTGCAAATAAAAAGAGTGTTAAACTGATGACGCCATTTGCCATGAAGTAAAGTGCAAGGAGATGATTTAACGATTCCTTTTTGGATATGGTAACGCAATCCAAGAACAGAATAACGTCATTTTTACATCCTTCTTGTACTTCGATCTCTATTTGTGGCTTGAAATCGATTTTTTTAACAATCAAAGCATTGCTATCTGGATTTTTCCTTTTACAGAACAATTACGTTTTTTAGTAGTAACCAACTTTGTAATATTAAGGATACTGCCAGCTTATTGCGTGCATGTTTTAGAAAGTACCTTCAATAAAGAAAATATTTTTTATCCACGACTTTAGAGAAGAACTATTTTGTCATAGAAGAACAAGTTCTATCTCTATGGAGCTGCAATTACAAAAATAGTAAAAGAAAGATTTCTCCGGCTTTTAAAGCATTGGGAAAAAAATTTCCTTAAAGAAGAGAAATAGATTGACGGAATGTTAGATTCAAATTGTTTATGTGGGAGAAGACAGTGCTTTAAAGCAGTTTTACCTAAATCAACACTTTCAAGACAGATATTTTGGATGTAAAACAATCATACCAAATATTACCAAGAAAACAAAAAGAAAAAGCTAAGATATGAAAACTTACCATAAAGGTACACCAAATCAGTCTACAACAGACAGAATATGGGCAAATTACTTATAGAGGTCGCTAAACGAGCAATATCCTTTGTTTTAGCTTGGTTCATTGAACTTACACCACAATATATTTACAGTTGTACAACTAATTATTTGTTTGGTTAAGTTAATAGAGGAAGATTAATTAGGCCAGATTATAATTTCAAATTTGCTCCTCAAGGACTTGAAGACTTAACACAAGGTTTCAGTTTTCTTTTTGCAATGTCAACCAGGATCAGTTGGAGCTAATCAGTACGGAAGAGATGTAATCAGTTTTAAGTAAAAGTACGTATACGTCTTGATGAAGGACGTAGTTAGCTAGTTATTTGAACCATCAATGCCATTGTCTTCATTTTTCATTCACCAGAAGTAAATAATTTGCTGTGTTTAGAACATTTGTTTAAACTATTGAATCTGTCCTAATCCTTCGTTTTATCGGTTGCAATGTTAGTATATCATGTATCATGTTCATTAGTACGATGAATCCTTCAAATGCTTTTAAGGGCCTTTTGTTTAAATTTTACTTACCTGCTTTTTATTTTTAATTTATTCGTTAATTTAAATATGAACAACTCTAATTTAAATTGAAATTTTGTACTATAGAGCCTCTTCTGTGATTTAATTTATTAAAGTATTTTATTTGTTATTAATTGAATTGCTAATATAATTACCAGGAACTGATAAATAAGCGTAATAAAATTAAATTTGAAATTTCGTGGAAATGAAACTATGAATGATGATTAATGAATGTTGATTAATTTCCCAAAAAACAATTCTTTGACAGACTAAACTTTCTTATCAATTAATGGCACTTTAGCACTTTTCTCTTTTAATAGCCTTCTTGGAAAGTGTTGCAAAAATTCAATTTCACAAGATTTACTATAATATAATAAATCCATAATTTATACACTAGAATAAATACCCCTAATTCTAATATAGTTTCAAACACTCAGGTAGGAAGACTTCATTATTTTCCTCATTACGTCATTGCATAAATATAGTTCATCTAATTACAGTTTTAATATTGTTACTATAGTAGATGTAAACACGAAAACAGGAAACAAATTCAATTGTGTTTACATTATCTCTAAATCCACAAAAAGTAAAATATGGAGGTTATCATTTAAACCATCAGGTCATGCATACACATAATCGACCAAAAAGAATTACGTTATCTGTATTAACACACATTATTTACACTTTTAAGCAGACCTTGCTGGGTACAAATTTCCACATTTACCAAAAACGTTATGTATGTTAAGTAATTTACGCATTTTTAAAGTTTGATAACATTATGGAAATTCTTAGTTTATCTGTTCATGATTTTGGTTGTAGCTGTAGTTAATTAATCCATTTTTTCTTTTATAGTATAAAGCAATTTCAAATAATTTTTATAAACGTTTTGAGAATTTGAAAATAACACAACAATATTATACGCCCCTTATGAAACAAGTACTTATTATTAATAATAATCTTTAAAATACAAAATTACCTAACGATACAATAGGGGTTGATGCCATAAAACGACTTGCATTATTAAAATGCATTGTGAATATGTATTTTGTAACGCTTCGGTAATTTGCTCCCTCCTCTAATTCTAGACAGAATTATAACAATAGATTAATCCTACGTCTCTCTAGCGCATTAGCTGATTACAAAAAAGTGCCTGGCAAAATGAAAATCTTTCTAATGTACGCGTATACATCAGGTTGCACTTTTTTCGAAAACTGCGTTCTCTCTAAAATCATTTACAAAAATTAATTATTTTTATGAAATACTATTCACATTAATTCGTAGAGTGATTTACTGCGTTTGAATCGACACTTACCTAGAAACATCTTGACGGTTTGCTTTTCTTATCCACTATTGCACATGCGATATTGAAATAAAAAACTTTCAAAAGTCTGAAGAAATTTTCTAAACTCTTGTTAATATTTCTTGTAATTTTATTATTATTATTAATATTATATTGGAGGATGGGAACTATAAAAGAAATGCGTCCTGTTTTGAGGATAAATATAAATATATTCACTTGTGATAAAAATATGACAAAGAGATTTTCCATTTTTCTAGCCAAAAGATCGAAAAACGTTTTTGTCAGGTTTCATTTTCTAATTTTGAAAAACAACGACGTTACAAAGGACCCTATCCGATTTCCATAAGAGACTGGGCCACGAATGCATATAAAATACATTGCACTTATGACCGTTTAGTGTATCCGATTTGGGCCACGAAAACGCCTACTTGACAAATGATTTTTCTCAAAAACGATTTCTCGCATGTAGATGGTACATCTTCTATAGACAGTAGACCGGGAAAGGCATTTATATAACTGTGATCGTCTTTTGTTTTTTTTTCGATGCATCGTTTGTATAGTTGAAAAATAGATACGCCCACCCTGGCAAAAAATTGAATTTTTAATGGTTTTGAAACAAATGAATACGATGAGGATGACAGTTGCAAACTGTGCCACTAATAGTTTTATGTTGTGGGAAGAAGAGCAGCTTCATTTTTGTAAAGGCTCCCCATTTGACTAAGGCACTCAAAAGAGGAGAACTGGGCTTTTAAAAGAATTGTATAAAATTCTTTTATTCTTTATCTTAGTATTCAACTGTTTTTATCAATAAATGCTTTTCCTTTTAGACAGAGTATGGTGTTATCCGGAAGAGTGGAAACGTGCTGATAAGGTGTCTCTACCACTTGCCATTGGAGCTTTCCATCATCCTAACGCGCTACTAAACTATCCGTCCTGTCCAGGTTGATTCTGCAAAGGATCGTCAAGAGGTAAAGCACCAAGCAGGCCACCAAAGTTCCACAGTACCTACCAGTAGTACTCGTTCCACCGTCCGACTCCACTCTCCCTTGGACGCACGATGGTGTGTGCTGTTTTCTATTATCACCATTGTCTTGACTATTAACCCTCTTACCATCATTCTTGGCCGTATTTTGCAAAGCTCCATTACTATTGCATCCTACTGGCTGAATGTCCTTTAGCACTACACTCGTCGTTTTTACGATATACGTACATTCCTTAAAACGACGCTCCAAACATCACTAAGCCCTGGATTTTTCGCCGTACACAATTCATCTCAATACGACGACGATTCCAACCATAAGACGATGACTTCCACACATGTTTTCACTGACACTCTTCACTACTAGGAGGGGACGTTCATACACGCGAATATTGATCAGTGTTTTGTGTTGTACGGATGGACACTTCATATCCATTACTTTTCTCATCCATTGTACAACATCACCACTCCAGAAAAATGCAGATTACAGAAATATCAGAATGTGCATTCGCAGATAATGTGGTAATTATGGCCAGAAATGAGTAGGACTTGCAAAAGAATTTTGAAACATGGAATAAAATACTAACCAAGTTTGGAATGAAAATGAACAGTGAAAAAACAAAAATAATTGTAATATCTAAAGAACCGCAACAGACAAATATACAGATAGATGGAAAGACGATAGAACAAGTAGAAACCTTTAAGTACCTTGGAGTAACAATAGAAAATAAGGGAGGACAAGAAAATGATATTAATGAAAGAGTAGAAAAACCAGCAAAATTATTTCATACGATAAAGAATACTTTTATCAGCAAAAAAGAAATCAGTAAAAAAATAAAATAAATGTTTTTAACACAATATACAGACCAGTGCTTACTTATGGTAGTGAAACATGGATTATGACAACAAGAATGAAGGCGCTCGAAACGAAATACTTACGTAAAATTATAGGAATTACGACGAGAAACAAACTACGAAATACTGAAGTACGACAATAACTAGAGACCAAGTCCATCCTAGAATATATTGAAAAAAGCAATTAAGCTGGTGGGAACATCTAAAGCGTACGGATGAAAATAGACCAATGTGTTTGAAACGAAAATACATGTGAAAACAAATAGAAGAAGACCTAAAGAAACATGGAATAGTGTGATATCAAAAATACTAATAAAAAGACGAAAATCTGTAAACGAAGCCAGTGAATTAGCAAAATACAAAAAACAGTGGTCAAAGTTCGTGCGTAATTTAAAGTAAGTTAAAGTGAAAACTAAACCCGATACGTAAGGTATATATACCATTCCAGCCAGATTGCCATTCCGTCCGGAGAATGTTGAGTTTCCGATCTGCGAGTTGCCTTGCCACCCTCTTCGGTCACCACCTCCAAAGATCAATCACAGCAATTTAATTGGACAACGATTTATGGAGCTGCTGAGCTGTTTTGGAGGTCTGCGATGGGAACGTCTTAGGGTGAGACCACTAATAATAATGGTCTCATCAAATTCATCACCATGTCTATCAACGCCTCGTCCAGCCGTATAGACTCGACTAGACTTCTGCCTGGTCACGACCAAACGATCCTTTTACATCAATATCGCTATCAACGCAACGGCTGGTTTTGTATCGTGTGTCGGCCTTCCATCATCACTATCCTCACTGACGCACTATTCACCACGAGGTCTGCTGCGTTTTGTGCTTGTGATTCTCTACCATTCCACATTCAGAATTTCATATTTGATGACTGAAGAGTATACTAATCTCAAAACAGTTGGCTGCCTCACTTATAACGACAAGAAACTAATATGTTGATCGTTTTTCTAGACTATAGTAAAGCATTTGACGATGCGCTGTTGTTACTAATTTCACATTAGATGGTTTAGCTAATAGTGATCGACAAACACTCTCTACATTCCTGCTATTGTACTATTTCAGGGTTTAGTGCTTTCTACTATACAACTCGACGTATATTCCTTTGTCAAAAAGGCCATATACAAATAGGTCCGAAACTCGATAGCACTTGAGTTATGGGTGGTATCATTTTTCGTATAATAAATTATGTTAGGTTAATTGTTATGCGTTGTTAATAGGCCAGTGAATTGTTTTGTCATGATTACACTTTCTTGTTGAGTAATTATAGCAGGTGTTTCTTTTTGCATTATTTTTGCTATTTTAACGTTAGTTTGGTAAAAGCTACATTTCCAAATCAAGAAAATGCCAGTATGCACATTATTTATGATTACAGAAAAGATTTGCGCACCGCTTCATTTTGGTAGCAATATTTATATCTAAATACTAACTTTGCCAACTGGTGGATTAAAAGAGGAGGTTTAGTTCTCAGGTCTCCAAGATCATCAGACCTAACTCATCTGGACTATTATTTTTGGGGACACTTAAAGAATTTAGTTTATGTAGAAAACCCCCAATTTAGAGATGAATTAATTCATAAGATTATGGCTGCAGCTACATACGTATTAGCCGATCTTGATACTCTTCAGAAGGCTACCTTTTCAATATTATAAAAAAATCTAGAATGCGTATTTAGGCAACGGAAGGACATTTTGAACACTTATCGTTAACTTAGGAATAGTTTAGCAACAAAATTAAAGTTACACCCATATTTTACTCTTCAAACTGTATTATCGTGCTATAGATTTTCTAATTAAATATCCTCCTAGAAGTTCCCCATCATGTTTACATTTAGTAGTCTTTATACGAGGGTTGCTATTTATATTTCTGGCCTTGGCAACACTGACTGTTTCCAGGCGTCAGTTGACATTTCCGGTGTAAACTTTACATTGTTGAACATAACCTCAACCACATTTTGTCATTTGAGTGCGATTAGTGTTGTTTGCAGTTAATTGAAAAGTGCATTCCCTAGTAAAAAATGGAATTAACTAGTGAACACTTTCCTGCAATTATTTTTCATAACTTTCGACGTGGATTATCACGACAAGAGTGCATTAATGAACTTAATACAGTATATAGCGATGAAGCTCCATCCTACAGCACTGTAAAAAACTGGTATAATGAATTCAAACGTGGCCGATGTTCACTCCAGGCCGAAATCCGTGAAGGCCGTCCAAAATCTGTCGTTGTGCCTGAAAACATCGATGCTGTGCGTGAACTGATTAAACAAGATCGTCATATGACATACCGTGAGATTAAGGCATCTTTGGGCATTAGTATGACTAGCATCAACAAGATATTACATGATCATTTGGCCGTAAAAATAATTTGTTCCCGTTGGATCCCGCATAACCTGACCAATGCTCAAAAGAAGGCTCGCGTCGACTGGTGCATTGAAATGTTGAAAAAATTTGCGAAAGGTGCATCAAAGGCTGTGTATAACATCTGCACAGGTGACGAATCATGGATCTACGCATATGACCCCGAAACAAAACAGCAATCAACTGTGTGGGTCTTTCAAGACGAGCCAAATCCAACAAAAGTTGTTCGCGGAAGAAGCACATCGAAGCAAATGGTTGCCTGTTTCTTTGGCATTACCGGTCATGTGGCAACAGTGGCGTTAGAGCAACGTAAGACGGTCAACCATTTGTTTGCCCGAAGTCATTGGAGAAATTCGGAAAACTTCAAAGAAGAGACGAATCATTCTTCATGATGACAATGCAAGCTCTCACACCGCTGCTCAAACAATTGAATATTTAACCAGCCAGAAGGTCGAGTTGATGGGCCATCCACCATACAGCCCTGATTTGGCACCCAATGACTTCTTTTTATTCCCGTACATCAAAAACAAACTGCGTGGTCAACGATTTTCAACACCAGAAGAAGCCGTTTTTTGTTTCAAAACGCATATTTTGGAGCTGCCTCAAACAGAGTGGAAAAAGTGCTTTGAAAATTGGTTCAAACGCATGGAAAAGTGTATCAATCTTAATGGAGAATATTTTGAAAAACAATAAAACTAGTTTCGATCATAAATACTTGTTTTTTCATTGTTAGGCCAGAAATATAAATAGCAACCCTCGTATACATTGCCTTCTTTCCTTTCTAGTCTTCTGTATAAACTTTTCAGGTTAAGAGTCTAGTATCATTCAGCTTTTCAACTTTTTATTTTATGTTGTAAAACTGTAGATTCTTCTTTGAAAATATCCGCATTTTTGCAATTCTTACTATTATTATTTATCTTCTGTTTTTTTTTTCATAAAAGAAAAATTTGTTTTATTTTGTAGAAAAAAAATTTCTCACAATATGAGATTTTTATTGAAGGCCGTCTTAGTGAAAAAGTTTTAATAAAACAACCGATATTCAGTACTGTAGGTATAATAAAGATATTTAAAAGCTTTTGTAAATTGTTTATGTGTTATTATTGTTGTCATTATTATTACTATTATAACTATGTATATTAAGACTGAAAAAGAAATTAAATTTATTTTAGTCATACTCATAGTCTTAGATCATTTCATAGATAATGCAAAATGTCACAGGTGTTGACGAAAGAATGTAACTTTTGTTTTTAAACTTCTAAAAATTTTTTGACTCACGATTACTTTTTAAAATAGAAACATTGCTTCAGGCTCCACAAATTTGCTAGAATGATTATTGTGTGTAACTGAGCTTGTAAAAGTCACAGCATTAAATGAAAATGACTCATTGCTGTATTTTAATAAAATCCATCATTTATAGATCTATGATGCAAAGTAGGCGACGTCATTTAGAGCACCCAACATAAAGGTTTATTTATAGCTGCAACCCAACATACTTTAATTGTCGTTAAAACATATTAGATAAATTGCTACTCTATAAAATTATATCCCAGTCATACTGTTCTAAATAAAGATTTAATTTTTTGATTTAATCACTTGTTTAGTAACATGAAAAATCGATATTTTAATGCAAACAAATATGTCATCCTAAATAAAATTCTTTCGGTAATTTACATTTAAAAAATTAAATACGCGTGTGTATGATACATGATGATTGATTAACATTGTGATTTATCTAAACTGCTGTGGATTACGTGCTAATTCATCTACGTGACAGCAACGAAAGTATGCTGGTAACAAAAAAATCCATTCGAAGCTTTAAGTTTTAAGTTACGCAACACACCCCATACAGTTTATAATTCAGTTCTTAAACCAAAACAACATACAGGTTTTCTATAAAGACTATAGATGTCACCCTTTGCAATATTTATTTCTTGCAAGTATAAGATAATTTTGGATGGTATATATACTACTTCAGTTTAAAGAATTTCTATCGTTCTTCCTATCACATAACTGTTAGGAATATTTATAGTGGAACTTACTATTTTTTGAAATCCAGTACCACCCACGCGTGGCTAATACACTGGATAATAATTAAACTAAACAAAAAAAAAAGTTTTTACTGTAAAGGGAATTATTCTTGTTTTTATAATTTTGTCTTACTTTCTAGCTAATGGAGAAGTAAAAAAGGTTTTGTGTTTTTGTTTTCATTTATTTTTCTGAAAATAAAAACAATAATAGAATTCTGTAATGCTAATTGTTCGGTATTTGTGTTAAGCTTTACATTACACAATTTGTTGCAATGTTAGGTACATTTTAGTTTATGGTAAGGTCAGATAGAGAAAATATCAAAACGTACCGTTTTTGCTGACATTAGCGAACATTGTATTAGCAATAGCAAGTTTTTAGAAAATGATAATGATACAATCTCCATTAGCAAATGCAATACGTTAATGTACACCTGCAAGAGATCTATTTAGGATAGATTATGAGTTAATATCACGTATCACCTTTGTAAATAATGTACAGCATATAAGCAACAGTTAACATCAGCTTTTATTCTGTACTGACAATAGAAACTAACGCTTAGTGCTGTGCCACTACTACTATTACTAGAAGATAATAGTATAAGTAAGGTTTTTACTTGAATGTTCTTTTTTGTTTTTTTTTGCCATAATTTACCATTGTATTTTTGTATTTACACATCTATTAAATGAAATTAGTTTCTAGCAAGTGCTATCTCTGATGAGATGAGATCTCAGAAACCCATTTTCAGACAAAAGCAGATTTGTACGATGTAGAACCAAACGAATAGCCTTACGATATTGTTCATGCAGAACTTTGTTCAGGAGTGCTTTCTTACTTATTCGGTGGGTTTTGCTGACACAATAAAACTGAACAAACTCAACCCTAACAAGACTAAAAATGAAGAAAAACTACTCGCTGTTTAGTCAACACTACGTATAACACGAAATCGGAAATGATAACCTAGTAAATGAATTTTTGAAATGAAATATACTAGCTCAGATCATGTAAGAAGTCTGATCTCATAGAATATTTGCTTTGTACTGTTAATGATGGTACACAGCTTACAGCTCTTCAAGCTCATACCAAAGTGATTATTGTTGCAACCTTAGTTCACATTCTGACGCCTGGAGCTGCTAGGAATTTCGAGAAATTGAGTGGCACCAAAGAGAAAAGCAGCACAATAAACAGAACAAGGGTAACCCTTTTAACTGCAGCACCTAAAGGGAACTACAAGTCCATACGCTTTGGGGCCAAGCTAGTCTGAAATCCAAGTAGGACCAAAATCCAAAATTCCAACCTTTGGTTAGGTCGAAAATAAATAATTCAATGTTATAGAAGCCAAATTGGGTCTATCCGACCCTGATTTTGGACAAGCTTTTTGCGGGATTCCGACAACAAAATCAAGCTTTTTGCTTGTTGGCAAAAACCAACATTAAGGTGTGAAGATTTTATCTGTGTCAAACCAGAGTGTTCTGTCAACAACTGGACTCAATGATCTTCGAATGCTGCAGCCGTGCAGCTATAAAGAAGCAGGTACTTAAAATCTTCTCCACATCAAGAATTTCTTGGTTCATGGATGTTCAGAGATCATTGTACAGACAGAAAACACCGACGTCCTCCTGTTGTGTGTAGTAAGTTTTGGGAAGATTCAAGGACTTGAACTCCGAATTTTCATTGGCGCCATCAAAACATTGCTGTTCACAATATTGCACTCTATGTATGTATATGTTACAGACCGTATGTAAAAGAATTGGTCCGTATATGTGTATCAAATATATTTTTTTACAAACAGACTAATCAGCCTAACTGTATCCAGACCATATATGGTTTTATTAATCACCACTTAAGTTTGAAGAGCAAACGGCATAAAAGGCCCAAATATGGTTTTTTTCCGGCATACATTTTCTAAATGTCAAAAAATACCGAGATGATTCCATAGTTCTTGTGTATATGATTCCCTTGCAGCCCAATAAAAAACATGGACTTTCACCTCCCTTCTTGGTAAAGAGGAAGCAGATACGGGTCGAAAAACTATATGTATATTGGTGTCCAAAATCGAGGAGTTTGAGCAGAGGCGCTAGTTTTGGAGGCTTCCGTCTTTACTTTAAGCCAATTAAAGTTGAGGTTGGTTTCATAGGCGTGGGGGAGAATGCATGAAATGGAAGTTTTTGCGAGATATCAAAATACTGTTTGGGATTGGTTTCCATAGTTGTCATGTGTACTACAACCGCAAAAAACTTTTGTCACTACCGAAGCTAAAAATACCAAATGAAACGTTCCGTTTGTGTAGGGTCTGCATATTTTAGGCATTTTGGCATTCAAGCGACCGAAAGTAAAACAAGAGAAATTTTGCCATCCCTTTAAAATGACATTAAAGGCTCACTATTACTACTGTTTCTTTTATGCTAAAAGAAGTGTCCTAAGGAACAATTTAGCATCAAACTGGCACATCTGGGACCAATGGTTTGCGATTTAAAACGTTGTTTCTTAATAATACGCAAATGACATTTATTATACTTAAGTAAGCACGCGCCTGTTTTTTCATTCTTCAGTAAATGAATAATAGAAATATTAAACAGTCAGATTTTATGCAAGTGTTTCCTTTTAGTTCAAAGATCTGCCTTTCTTCTTAATATTTCTACTGTCATTTCATTTTACAAAATGTTCGCTAGAACTCTCATGAGGAAGTTTCATAAAAATACGTTCCAGAAAATGTGCTCATCACTATTATTCGAGCATCTCGTGTTTAAAAAGAAAAAACAGGCACTACAAACATGTAATACCTTATGAAATCTAATTCCGCAAAAAATATGTCTATCGTTCTCAAATAGTTTGTCCTATAAAATGGGGTTTATATGATCAACATGTTCAGTTTTATTTGCATTTATGTACTACAATGAAGGACAAAGGTGTTCTATTAATTATAACCTCTAAAGTGAGTTTCCTATACTAAATTTATTAGCAACTTGTTCTAGTTCACAAACTTTGATGGTTGCTCGGTAAAATAATGCTAATGTTGGTTTTGCTGCACTAATTAATATTGCCGTATAATTTACTTAAATTAAGTTATAAATTACAAGTTGTCGGTGCAATGCTGTGGGGAAACTTATTTAATTAACAAGGTACTGATTATATTTTTATTCTACATAATGGAATTTACTTCTCGTATATTTATTTTGCTTTTCCTAATTTCCTCAAGTGTTTAATAAGCAGATAATGTAAAAACAGCTCCTGTTTCCAGAAAAAGTATTTGCTTTTAATTTCGTTCTTGACGTTATGGATATCTAACTTCACAGTACCTTTTTTTAGTCCAATTAAAAAATAATAGTAATAACAAATAGTTCTATAAGTTCAACATGTGTTACGTTTTAGTTGTGTTTATTTTATTTCAGGGGTTATAATGCGCCCTTATATTTGAACAAGGGAAAAGAATATATGAAATAATGCTTATTCAGATACAACAGCTGTGACTCGTATTTATGAGTTTACGTGAACTTAATACTTATATGTCTAATCCATACATACTTTAGGAAAAAAGTAAAGCCAGAATGTAATAAATAAATTTTAATAGGTAAATAGAATAGGGTAATTCAATTACATACTTTATGAAGAATTTGGGAAAAACGCTCTTTCAATGATATTAGCATGTACATAACTGCAAACAACAATTTCCTGTATATGACCATACGAATCTGATTGACTGAAATGTACAGTAAGAAACCCCTAAACATGTGAAGTGCATTAGTTTCAACGAAAACTTTACTAGTCACAAAATGTATTTTTAAGAAATTGGTAGAACAAGTCTTGATTAACCTTGGTTTTGAGGTGGACGAATTTTGATAAAGAACTGTTATTCCAAACTCTACCCTACTGCGTTCTACAACAACTGACATAAAAACCTTAACTAACACGAAACGGTTGAATAACACATTGTTTATAAGGTGTTTGTATCCTCCATCAAACGAAAACTTCACATTAACAAATCTATTGCCCAAAAATGACCCCACCCTCTCACTACATTTCATACAATAAAACAATCTGTTTGCAAATTTTGTTGTGATATTTATGCTAATTATTGGCATTCAGATAATTAGATCAGTTGTTCTAACTGACCGAAGGTCGAAGGACATACATAATTCCAGTGAACACTACATGTTTCTATTTATTGATTTTATCCTATGCTCTTCTTAACTTACTTAAATCAGTACACTATACATTTTTGCGTCCTTCTAAAGCCATTCTGTACAATCCAAAATGCGTATCCAAGGGCATTTCCACGCTTCTGGAGATCTTACTGCACATAAGCAGAGAGTAAAATTTAGTGACATTATAGCAGACGTTTTGGTATTCTCTTCTTCTAACTGTTAATGTCGTATCAGTAAACAAACCGGGTAGTTTATCAATACCATCTCGTGCCTTCGCCGTTACTGTCGTGAGCTCTTTTGCTATACTACATTGACTATTAATTTTGTAAATATTGAAAACCAAGAAGAATTTTGACAGAATTGCAGTAGTATAACAACGACTCACTAGTAACAAGCGTAAACTATTGGCCCAGATACTACTTTCCTTTCACTAACGAAGCTTCTTTAGAAATTTAAACAAGTATAGTTTTATCTGAACAAGATTGGTTACCATGGTAGTTAAAAAATGTTTAAATTTAATGAAAAGAGTAGAAGCCAGCCCATTATTGTTTTTTGTTTTCTTACTATATACGGGGCAATCAGCTATGGTTATTTTGCTCACTGAGATTTTGAAATTACAGATTTTTCCTCCAATTTCGATTTACTATGATTTTTTTAAGTAAAAGTATTTCAACTTTCACTCCAATGGGAATTCTTAACGAGCCAAACATAAAACTGATATCGAGCATAGGGTCCCTCATCTTATCTTTAACATTATTGCAAACCATCACAGAAGATGCAAATTGACATTTTCTCGTCTTCTCAATGCCTGCATCTGACACCTCTAACACATACAAAAGCAATACAATGCGTTTTTTATTTAAGTTACACTTCTATTGTTCTTGGATTTTGCAAAAGAGTGGTTATCATTTGGAGTCTTGTTTGTTTGGATGCAACTGTTGCTTGTCACTTTTACAGTTGCAACCATGGCAATAATATCTTCGGTGAAGTTATCCCACGTTTGTAAAAATGGGCTTTAATGATTCATTTTTTTTGAACTATTTAAAAAAAAGAAATCGGTTTGTTTATTTCTCTTCATGCCGTTGTAAAGGAAGGTAAGAGTTTTTCTAGATTTAAGTTCGAAGATTCCTTCTATATTGACTTTCTCAACTCTGTAGTTTATTCGTAATGCGCCATTCCAAAGCGTTCAAAGCTAGGAACTCTAAAGATTGAACTCAAGATTTCTTAAACGGTAGGCAAACACAAATGTTGAAGAAATACAATCGCTCCATGGTCATCATTCACGAATACATGAAAGATTTGTAAATGTTTACGACTATCATATTCTTTATTTACCGATTAACAGTTTCACCGTACTTTATATTCTAGAAGAGGCCTCCCCGGCCTTTACGTCTAAAGTGATATGCAACATGGAGGTGCCGAAATATTTCGAGAGAAGCAACAATTAATGTTTTTTTGATCGAGAGCAATCACACAGTCATCAAAACGTAAAAGCTAGAAGTTTCATTGTTGTCGTGTAAGTCTTGAATCTAATAGAATAAGGAAAACAGAATTCTTTCTGCAAATTAAATTCTGGAAGACGTTTCTTCGATATTCTCTGATTGTTTATTACAGAATGGGAGTCCTCTCTGATATATACCTTGATTTCTGTGTTTTCAGCAAGAAGGAATTGAAGATAATCAAGTTGAAACCTTCCATACAGATATATGATAACTGTCTCATCAACCACATTAGCCGTTCTCTTAAATATCGAAGAATCAACATGCTACAAGAAATATGGTAGATATAAGAGAAGAATAATGATTTCTACTTTTTTGGGGAAATGCATTGATTGCCTATTATGCTGCTGCTCTAGAAACGTAAGTTACAGATCTAATAACCAGAGCATTTCTTCCACTGTAGCCAAAGTCGTTATTAAAAAGTTTACTAAAGGGTTTTCCAATAAGAGGTGTTATTTTGAATAGCCCGCTAGTTCGGTAGATGTCACTTTTGAAGCTATCATTTTTTGACATTTGACAAGTAGAAACTACGCCATTAATAAATATGGAACGATACACGCTTCAACAACGCATTGAAATTATTAAAATTCACTATAAAAATGGTGAAAATTTGGCAGAGACGGTTCGTAAAACTCGAACATTTTTGGGTCACCGTGAAGCACCTTGTCGGACCGCAATACAGAAATTGGTGAAAAAATTCGAGCTCTTGGGACAAGTTAGTGATGTGAAGAATAAAACCCGTGCACGTCGCTCAAGAACAGCCGAGAATATTGCTGTTGTAGCCGAAAGTGTTAAAGAAAACCCAGGTTTGTCCATTCCTCGTCGTTCTTTGGAATTAGCCATTCCACAAACGTCATTACACCGTATTTTGCATAAAGATTTGGGTCTTAAGGCTTATAAAGTCCAGTTAACACAAGAACTCAAGCCGGCCGATCATCAACAACGTCGTGTCTTTGCTGATTGGGTCGTTGAAATGCATGAAAATGATCCAGAATTCCATCGAAAAATCATCTTGAGTGATGAGGCCCATTTCCACCTCGGTGGCTTCGTCAACAAGCAAAATTGTCGGATCTGGGGCTCAGAAAATCCAAGAGTTATTGTTGAAAAGTCTCTCTATCCTCAACGTGTGACTGTTTGGTGCGGTTTATGGTCCGGCGGAGTCATTGGACCTTACTTTTTCGAAAATGAGGCTGGAGCAACAGTTACGGTGACTGGATTGCGCTATCGAGAGATGATTAACGATTTTTTATGGCCGGAATTGGATGGTATTGATCTGGACAACGTTTACTTTCAACAAGACGGCGCTACGTGCCACACAAGCAACGAAACCATTGATCTTTTACGGAAAAAGTTTCCGGACCGTGTTATCTCTCGAAGAGGTGATCACAATTGGCCACCGAGATCTTGTGATTTAACACCTTGCGACTTCTTTCTTTGGGGCCACGTGAAAGAGAAGGTCTACGCCAACAGCCCAGCGTCGATTCAAGACCTCAAAGATGGAATTCGTGAGGCTATCGAGGACATAGGGCAGCCACTTTGCGATTTGGTTATGGAAAATTTCATGAAAAGGATATTGTCCTGTAAGCGTGGTCGTGGTGGTCATTTGCCTGATGTTATTTTCCACTATTAACGGCATACCTTCCTCTTTATAATGAAATAAACATCCGATCATTTATATTAAAAAATGGCACTTTTCTTTGAATATCAAAATAACACCTCTTATTGGAAAACCCTTTATATGGAATCATGGTTGTATTTGCAAAATTTTTTTCTGGTGCTACTTTTTCAGATACATGCACATATTCGTTGAGCGTAAACATCAGGCAATCTTTTGTTGAAATTTTTTAAAGATTAACTTCGCCTTACTAACAGTTATTGGAATTTACATGTTATAAAGCAAGAGATTTTTCGCCTTCCTACTTACCCATACCTAATCATCAAATGCAATTGTAACGATTTTTGGAAAAACATTATCTTCGTAGATAACCACCTTCACTATAGAATGTTGGTGGTGTTTTGCATTAATAATACAAAGCTAAAACCGATCTACATTCTTGTTTTGGTCTTACCATAATTTCTAGATTTTGGCGATAGTTGTAATATTTAAAGTTTTCATTTTTATCTGGATTATGTAGCAAGAAACCTTTTTGGAGATATTTAACACGCAGATATACATGTTATGTGCATGTTTAGAAATTGAAAGAACCAGGAGAATTGTTAGAATTATTTTGTAAAATGTAAACATCAATATTTGAAAACCACAAGGAAAAAATGTTTTGTTGGTGCTACAAAGAATTTAGTGGAATTATGGACAGCAAATATTTTTGTCACATAGTCTAATTTTCTGCTCTTGCTACTACAGCACTTTGGTAGATACAACAGATTTATAATTTATTTTAGAGTTAGGAACAGATTAATTTGTTGCTGCAGCAAATGATATTTGCTGTCCAACATTCCACTAAATTTCTTGTTACACCAACAAAACATTTTTTTGCGTGCATTCTAGGGAATGAAAATTTCAAGTCATGCAGCTAAGAAACAATTCCGAGTTTCCTTTATAAAAGTGCATTGATATCATATCCCTGTGGTTAATAAAATAAAAGATGTAAGTGGCGAAAGTCCCCAAAGCAAGGCTGGAAAAAGCAAGCGTTAAACAGCAGAAGCCTGTTGAAACGTAAAAGCCAACAGGAAGCGAAAGTGATATTGCAAACATCACCTTTATAAAATTTATTTTTAATATTACATTCTAATATTCTTAGGCTATTGACTATTTATTTTTAATTAAAAAAATAAATGTTCATATTAAAAAAGAATGCGCTACAACTCCAAACATTTCCACAATGTTATAAGAAAGAAGAAAAAACGCCTAATATGAAATTATATTGATCCAGTTTTAAAATCTTGAGTCGGCAATTATTTTTGTTTTTATTTGAATGCAGAAAGAATTTAATAAAACGGAAAAAATTATCCAGATAAATAAAACAGGCAACAAAAGCAATTTTTCAAGCGACTTTTATTTCCTCGGGGTTGGTCAACGGTGATAAAGGGCTAACCCACTAATGACAATAATCAGTTTACTTCACAACCATCAGATATTGTAACTTTAGCTTAGCTCTTTTGTTTCTAGAAAATGTCTATAAAAAGTTTTTAAAAAAAAACATTGCAAACTAGATCTAGGAAATTCAACATCCCTACTGAATAAAATGGCATATTATAAGCTTAATAGAATAGCGTCTGCATAGTAAGAACCAATTAGGGCATGTTTTCCACATATCCCAATTTAACCAGTGTTATGTTAATTTGTAATTCTCAGTAATCTCCCTGTATATCTTTCACTTAGCTATTCATGAGTAATCCCTCTTTTTTAAAAACGCTCTGACAAAAGAGGCGCGTGCGGTTACACCACAGTTTACACTGGCTTATATTTTCTATTTTGTTCCCCTCGACATTTTCAAAGCCCTGTCATTAGCATGGGAAACGCAAGGTGTAATCATGATATCTTTTTTCTCACTTCACAATAACCATTGATATTCTACGTCAATGAAGAATACAGAACTGGATTAGGAATTTTTGATAATTTATTATTCAAAACAACTTTTAAATAATTAATGATTAGATAAAAAGAAGAATTTATGTTTCTTTGTACTAAGATCTATATGTATGCAAAGCACGAAAGTCCTAACTTTGAAAGTAAGTGATACAGCCCACACAAATGTAAAAAAACCAAACACGTTTCACTCAATATCTCAAAACTATGATTTTTCGAATTAGCGCGTCTTTGCTTGGCAGGACAAGATTGATCCACAAGGTTTCTTCTGTAAATTTAAGTCTTATGTATCTCTTTGTAAACTAAACAAAAGATATTGTTATCTGAGATGGAAGGAGAAAAGACGACGTGAAACATCAAATCTTCTCATACATTCCTTATCCTTACCAAGAAGAAGAGGAGTGCGCATGATTAATTTTTTTTTTTTACTATCAAAGAATAGCAGATATCCATAGCAAACCAAATATTTTTGCTGACCTTTTAGGCAATCTCAATTTCATCCTCAAAACCCGTTGAAGGATTGAGGGTAACATTTAGGATGATTATCCTCCCTTCTACCAAAGAACTTCTTGATCTACTGAGTATATCTATCCAGTTTGCAAACAAAAATAAAACATCAATACATTCATAACCACTAAGAACTATTGATCTCACAAAGATCTCCAACTGCTGCCCAACGATTGATGTAGTGATGATCTTCAAATTCAAAAAATCCCGATACTTTGTCTTATAGATCTTCTGCCTTCCTGAAACAAATCTTGCCTGATTTAGATGCCTTCTTGAAACAATCTTCTTCCAAAACACGAACATTTGTCTTCTACTTACCCTGATATAACTACCCTTGAGCTTATTTGCAGATGACAAAGCATCTACGGACCCCAGACGCTGTTTAAAAGTCACATTTTTATATCTATAATTATTTTACTTGTTTTTATCTGTTATTCTGCCTTTTCTTTGCTAGGCCCTATCTGTCTCTTGAGGGTAAATTTGGAGGTACTTGTAGTTACTGCACTTGAGTTTTACAGAACCTACCAATGTTAGATAATTTCCGACTTCCTTCAGTGCAAGGCAAGTATAGTCGTTCTACGGAAGGCTTTGAATCTAAACATTAAGAATTCGTAAGCGTTCTTTTTGCCATTCTTCTTTTTGTCTAGGTCGATATCACTTCACTTTAAGATACCAAAGGTATATAGCAATATTAGAGTTACTAAAGTATTTATGGTAGTTATTAGATTTAACAGGCTCAGTTTGCTATTTAGCAACTTGGTTAGTAGATATCGATACTTCACATTTAAGCTTTGTATAAATAAATACTGATGTCTTCAATTATAGTGTGGAGATTCCTTCTATAGGTTCAATTATCTCTCAAGTAATATGAAGAGTAGCGCATTTATCTAGACCAAGACTCATACGAATATCATTAGTGAAAATTTTAGTTGTAACTGTAAGAGACTCGAGATGTTTCTTAGACTGAGTATATAACTTGAAGAAATCACTCATGTAAATTGTTTATCGATTTTAAATCTAGTGAAATTTATCAAAGTCGTCTGATGATCTAATGATGTCTAGTATCTTCAGCAACCACTGGTGAGGCAATAGTCTTTGTATAGCCTATATATAGGTTCCACTGTTGTACCTGTGCATATTTCATAATGATTGAGTCTATTGTTAATTGCTTCTTGCATTATTAAGTTTTCTTTCTTTTTGCTCAAAACTAATGATTTCGTGTGTCAAGCAGTGTTCGTATATTTTTTCGATGATATCAAGGCGAGACGATGAGAAGTTTATATGTAACAAATGAAGGTCGCATTTTTATAGATTAGATGTGAATTATTCTTTGTTAAGTACATTGGTAGACTTCCAAGATTCTCTAATTCCATATTGAAACAAACGTTTTAATCAAAAGTCTTGAATACAATTCGGCCCCTCTGCTTTTCATTTGTTTATATTACTTACCACTTGCTTTACATCATTTTCTGGCCATAGTTGGTACTTTAGACATTGAATTATTAAATTCGTTAATAAAAGGATAAGTAAAAGTACTGATACTGTTCCGCTAATCCTCTACTATTGAATATTTTGAGTGCTAAGTAGACAATTAGTAAGTTTGGTCTATTGTGCGAGATAATTCCGGACACCTACCAATCCTTATTACACATTTCCAAATATTTTGCGATAGGTGATAATTTTCTGTGCCAATTGAGCCCTCTGAAAGCAAAAAGGAAACACCAACGGCAACAGCTAGCAGTTTTAAGAAGTGTGCCGCAGCTTCACTAAGCGCTACCGCCGGGTTTAAACCTTTAACGTTTACGAATGTACAACGCCTATTTGTCTGCTATCATAGTAAATAAAATAAATAATTCTCTTTAACCTACACCAAACATACAATAATCACATCAAAGTCTACGCATCACGCTTATTTGGTTTATGTTGAGATCTTTGATGTTAGAAGTTTCTAGCAAACACTATCTCTAACAAACAGATTACTTTATGAGTTTTATTCCCGAATAAATTTAGTTTTGTATTACTCAACAGTAAAATAACAATTGTAAGTTTTGTAGTAATTCTCGAATTAGCAACTACTCACTAATGATTTAGAGTTTTGTATTAGTTTTTCAACTAGCAATTACTCAATAGCAGCAAGAATTTAATTACGACTTTTGGTGTAATAACTTTATTGTAATAATAAATAAATCAGTTATATTATAAAAATAAGTGTAATTATTAAACATAATTATTTGCACTGGCTGGCTGCCTGACTAGCTAAACAGCTGCCCTGTGGTTTTATTATTATAACAAGTATTGTCTACAATATTTACTTTAATTTTGAAACATCTAGCTGAAAGCCTTAGTTAATTGACTGAGCTGCTCAGGCGGGTGATAACGCGTACATTAATTAATTTGTGCACGCTCTGAACTCTTTGGTTAAGTCAAGTTCTAACACTTCGCATATTTCAGGATACCATTGTCAAGCCTTTTACATACGTTGTCACCCTTGTCACACGAATCTCTTAGCTTCTATTGAAGGAAAGGGTCTTCTGAAAGAAATTGTTGAATCTGGACCGCCCATATAAATAAACAAAGTAACAAGTATATCAAAATAAAGAGCATATTATCTAAACACATTACCCAAGTCCTACATTTAATAACAATTAACAAGACAAAACTCTTTTTGCATATTCGCAAAACGTTTTTCACAAAATACTCTTCAGATTTAGATAACTTTGCCTGAACTGTATTCTCACTATCGATACCAGGTCCAATCTTCCATCAGTTCTGTTCCAGGTTTGTGTCATTGTCCGTCAAAAAATCATACATCTAAAGTCCGTTTTAAATGTTCAGACAGTCTAAGTCTTTAAAAGCCTGTCAACACAAACACTTTAAGTGAATTATCTTTTGTTAAACTTACAATAAATAGCGCCACCTTAGTTAGTTGCACAAAAAGCAAACATTAACTGAAAACCAATTTCGGCTGGGTACTATAGTGGCCTTAGCGTGCACAGCAAAATTTTACAGAATAAACTCAGCAATGAAATGGCCGAAAAAATCAGTGAAGAACAGAGTGGGCTTTGTGGCAGGTCGATCATGTTCAGGAAACTTATTCATAATTCAGAAACTAACGGAAAACAAATATCAATTGGAGAAGAAGTTCATTTAACCTTCATTGATTTTGAAATTTGATTCTATATTGCGCCAGAAACTTTGGGAGGCACTTAACACACTGCATTATGATAAACGGGCACTAGCAACAATCCAAGAACTATATGAGAACGATACATCCATCATCAAAATGGGAAGGACTCTTTCTAAACCTATCCATACCACCAACGAATTGAGACGGGGGTGTAGTCTGCCCCCATTACTGTTCAAACTGTATGTCAAAATTGCATTCAGAAAATGGAAGAGAAACTGTGAAGGGATGGGAACACCAACAGGGGGAGATCGACTATACACATTAAACTTTGCAGATGATTAGGTGGTCATGGCTCAAAACTCTTGACTTAGAATTTATGATCAGAAGGCTATACGATGAATACAAGAAATAAGGTTTGCAAGTTAACTTAAAGAAAACAGAATACCCGATCATTAATAGCGACACAGGTTTTGAAATGCTAACCGATGACAACATGACGGTCAAGCAGGTGAACGAATTTAAATATCTTGGTGCTTTGATCGACAGAAATGGCCTTGCAGAAGGGGAGATTAAACACCGCATACAAGAAGGCAGAAAAATTATAGGATGCCTTAACCCTATATGGTGGGATAAAACCATCACCAACCAAACAAAGAAAACTTATAAGTAAGACAATTATGGACAATAAACGCAGACATGAAACGCCGATTGAATGCTATTGAAATGGACTAGACGACAGGATAGAGAGGTTGGGAGAAGCAGATTAGGAAGGCAGCACCTTGCTGTAGGTTAATTAATACACCATGTATGATTGATCAAACCCAATAAAGAAAAAAATAGTGTTCAGTTCTCGATTAAAATACGATTTGATAATTGAAAATGGTTTTTCTTACTAAAATTTCCAAAAATTCTATGAAGACCATAAAGCCAAAATAGCTTTTTAAATAGAAATTCCTTTTAATATTATATGCTTGAATTCTTACTTTTTGCAGCCTTGGCCCGTTTAAATGGATTGTTTCACATCTTATTACCTTCTGTTTAAATAAATTACTTTCATTGAGTATGTTTTGACTTTGAGAGGATATTATGTTGTGATTTATACAATTTTTTCATAAACGTAGATTAGCTTCATATAAGAGGTATTAAAATACAATAACGTGCCCTAGTTTGAATAAAAAAAGATTAATTTTATTTTTAAATTAGTCTTTACCTCAAACAATCCTAAACAAACCACCTTTGGTGATCCCTCAGCGTTTGCTCTTCACGACCCAGACTTTGTTTTACTCAGCAGGTCATATTTAACAGATTAAACATGACACAGGAAGTGAAGATACCGCCATAATTTATCATTTCCGGTGTTCGTCCGATCATTAACCATTTTACCTGAAATCCAGGCACTTAATTAATATTTTGCAAGAGGTCGGGTTAGCAATAATGATGCTGAAACCTTCCTGCGTGTTTGTTTATATAGGACACACTTTTCTTAATTCATTCACCAGAATAATTGCATAGGGTAGAAATTTCATCATAATTCTTTTATTATTCATAACGCTGCTGTAAATGTCTCATTTTATGTTGTACTGTATACAATAAAATTTTCTGTAATAGAAATAATTCGGTTGACAATCGTGGGATTTGAAGCGTAAATACGATATAGGTACACACATGACATGTGTATGTCTATAACATAAAAGTGTCTTGAATGTGCAACAATAGTTCTTTGACGCATTTAGCGCTTTTGTTGCCCTCTTTAATCTCTCCACAGACGTCCATTATATAATACGTGTAAAACTACCCCCTTTTGTCAATTTGACTTACCCCACTGCAAAATATATGACCCTCTTTCTAGTGTGTAGCGTGTCCCTTATTTTTACTGATTGTCTGTGTCCAAACATTACGTTGGCAATTGTAATTTTTTTTAATTTTCTTTTTTAATCTGTCATTTAAAGTTGCTGGCCATTAAGGAATTATGTTATTACAGCATTTATTTTTGCATTTTGACACACACCTCATAAATATCCTGTTAGAAGAAAAATGGAAAACGTGTGTTTGTAGTACCCGAGAATAGAATTCTGCAGATTCTCATTAAACCTATAAAACAGGCAAGTTTAACTGATGTGGGCGTCTTTCTCTACTTATCATCGTAGTTCAAAAATTAAAAGTAAAGTAAAAATTATTTGTTTCTTCAGAATTAATTAATTACGAGCATTTCAAGTTCTATGATGCTAGATGGGTTGCATATACAAAAGGTTGAAAAATTTGTAGTGCATTGGAAGAAGATAATCTTCTACATAAAAACTTTTATTTGATTTTATGACGGTTTTTTGAAAAAAACACTCATTTCTTCAATTTGTTTTTTATTAGTATAGCTTTGATTATATTAAAATTCATTCTTTCCTGCCACAAATTTACATCAGGCCCTTTTCAGCTTGGTAGTATTTTTTATTACTGACATGAGATTAAAAATGATTGTTTTTTATCTTTCTCTTTATATTTTTATATAATTATGTTGTTAGGGCATTAGCTTTTATTTCGATTGCACTACTCCACACATGATTGAGTAGAGTAAAACGCCTCTAATTTAATACCTGGATAAAGAATCAGGATATTCAAGCAAGGATATCAGTAACTTAGTTTCAGTTTTAACTTACCTGGAACATTATTCTGCGTAATAATTTCTTTATGACTAAACGCAGGTTTTCTTAAAGACACCTGTTACTCCTGGATTGTAAGTAAAGTTGTGAAAGTAATTCTCTGATTACACTTTTTTTTGAATTTGCCAAATGTGTACCCAAAATAATTTATATTACAGCACCTACTTTCTCTCATGTATCAATTTGCAATTATTTCTGAGAAACGGTAGGAAACTTAGTTACCTACAGTAGGCAAAATGATACATAAATTAAACCATACTTGTTACGCAATTGCTTTGATTTATAAATTTTCTAAAGCAAATTAGCAAACCAAAACTCTTTTATAGCAAGTCTACTCAAGACCTTGTAATGTGACCATATCCAAAGCATTTTTTTGTTCTCATTTAGACAGTCTTCACTTTAAGATCCACGACTCATGCAGAACACTCATTACCATTTATCGGCCTTTAGGCAAATAATGGTTTCAATAAAACCGTAATAATTGCTAACGACAACGTGAATAGTGTTATCGGTTTATCGATGATGAATCAAACCTGAAACAGAAATCACATTTACGAAGTGATAGACTTGGTGAATAGACTACCGAGCACAAATATTTGTGGACTTGGTTTTCGAAAGGATGGGTGTGGAGAGAGGATAGGCAAAACTTGTTTGGTTTTTTAGAGCATCGCGCCGTAGTTCGAGGGGTATGGTTGTTGAGCAATTGTATCGAAATACCTACTCTTTTTTGATCAACTACTATCTAGAGAAGATGTCAAACTGGTTATATTTATGCTTGGTGCCCTTACCATAGCATTTCCGCTCTGGGATTTTGTTAGTAACTTTAATGTAAAAGTCCTAGAATATCAAAATTGCGGGTCTATTTTTATATATCAACGATGCATGAAAATTTAAACTCAAAGCATGATAATGTTTTTCTGTAGGTTCCTTTCAAACAAAGCCTATGTGACTATTATAACAAGCTCTAGAACCTTTATAAAGAAAAAAACTACAAAATACTATGGGGAGTATTGAGGATACTTTCATGGGGCATAAAGTATTTTTTGCTGGATAACCTACAAGATGGAGATGATAAAACTGTTTGTCGGATGCAGTGTAAACTGATAAAGTGTAAGATGTTGAAGAAGTGAATGTTTCAAACAGCCTGGAGATTTTATGTAAATAAAAGTAATGATACTCACTGCTAGTTTCATATCAGCAATATTGGATGAGATTAGTACAAAAGAAGAAATTGATCCAATAGATGGCCTCCAAGGCCATGGAATCAAGATACCTTTTTCCTGTTGCTGCTTAAAGTACAGGGTTAGTCATATGAAGTGTCCCCATCTATTGGCAATTCACAGCTGTCAAACCGTTCATGACAGCTGCGCCAAAATTGTTCCGATAACAGCTCAATACATTGTTTACAAGCCACCAGAAGCATTTGCGTATCGGTCAAATAGAAAAAAAGTTATTCGTGATGGAATTCAAACGAAATAGTGTGATTGCTCTATATTTGGCTGGAAAATCCCAATCAGCTATTGTGCGTGAGCTCGAACACATCAAAGTGAATAGGAAGTTTGTGTATCGCACCATAAATCGTTACAATGAAACTGGCAGCGTTGTAAAACGCTATGGAGGTGGACCGAAAAAAACAGCAACATCACCAGAAATGGTTCGAAAGGTGAAGAAGCGGCTTGAGCGAAATCCACGACGTAGTGGTAATCAAATGGCAAAAGAACTGAATATATCACAATCATCCATTCGTCGCATACTACAAAATGAGCTCCAAGTTAAGGCCTACAAGAAACAAAAAGCGCATGATCTTACACCGAACCAGAAGAAAGTTCGATTCGAAAGAGCTAAGGAGTTGCTTCGCTTGGCCGCGAGTGGCGAATTTCCGAACATTGTGTTCTCTGATGAGAAAAATTTCCCAATCGAACAATTCGTAAACACCCAAAATGATCGTGTTTACTTGACAGAGCGCACGTACGAAAATTTGAAACATCGATTGGTGACCCGAAGCAATTACCCATCGCAAATAATGGTCTGGGCAGCTGTAACAGCTACTGGGCGCTCTCCACTCGTTTTCATCGAGCCTGGTGTCAAGGTCAATGCGACTTATTATCGGGAAAGTGTTCTGGAAGCTGCTCTGAAGCCGTGGGCACGTAAACAATTCGGTCATGCGGATTGGACATTCCAACAAGACTCAGCACCGGCTCATAAAGCTCGTGTGAACCAAGAATGGCTGAAAACCAACGTTCCAAGGTTCATTTCTTCCACACAATGGATCTCGAATTCGCCAGACGCAAATCCTATGGACTATTCCATCTGGTCCATCCTCGAGAGCAAAGTGCGCGCAAAAAAACACGCCAGTATGGATGCTCTGAAACAATCACTCAAACGTGAATGGGCCAAAATACCACTAGAGCACATTCGGGCAGCCTGTGAGTCATTCCCCGGCCGTCTCAAGGCAATAATCCATGCGAAAGGTGGCCACATCGAGCCAAAGTAGCTCGATTCTGAATTCCTGATTATTTTCCAACATTTTTGTGCTTTTATCAATAAAAAAAGTATTTCACACCACATTTTCTGACCGTTTTTCTATGGGACACTTCATATGACTAACCCTGTAGACATGCTGACTATACTTCCTTATCAAATAGTTGGATATAGAACTTCAAAATTTTCAATCGGATATGAAAATAACTTTATTATCTCAGAAACACTCAATTTTAGAATATTAAGATAAAGCCGGAAGAAGCACAATTATGAGAGTGCGAAACAGGACCAATGCAGTATAAAAGAGTGCGAAGCGTGAACATATGGATTTTGACTAAAATCTAGAAATTTAGAAAAATTACAAAATTTGGCTGAATTTAAATAAAAATATTCTTTTTACTACCATCAATAGTAAATATTAGTAGGTTCGATATAAATATTTGCTTAATATTTAAGGATTATGTAAATATAAGGAGTGTATTTGAAACTAGCTGTGCAAAGATTCTTGTGCAAAAAGGTTAGTTAGTTATTTTAATCCACTAATCTTATCCCTGTTTACAAAAAGTACATCGCACGTCATAGTGTTTCTCATGTCTCTTACCAATAAAAGGTAGTTAATTTGTTTGTTTCCAGTACCAAACATGTCTTACAAACAAATTAATTGTATGTAAACAAGAAAATCAGGCTTGAATTTAATTATTGAATTTCAAAGCTGTTTGTAACAAGTTGAAACCATCCTATTCAAGTTCTTAACAGTATTAGATATAATGACATTACGGTAACTACTTTTGGTTAACCGCTCTATTATCGAACAAATGAATTAAATCTGCTTGATGTTGCTAATTAAAGCAAGCGTTTCAATATGTTAGTTAACCAGTATAACTTTGGATTTAAATGTTATTAGAATGAACTATCTAGAGCTTCGAGCTTCTATCTTACGCTCTCACTATATTGAACTTCGGGATAAAAAGTCGTAATTACGTGACGACTTACAAATGCAAACAAAAGAGGGTTTTAGCAATACATCTAACTTACAAACAGCCCTTATCATCTGGGTAGGTTTTGTTATATTTCAAATTTCGTCCCCCTATTCTCAATTCTTCCATAAAACTGAACAATGTTGACACAACTGACAAAGCAGAAAGCACGCAAATGTCAATACACTTAACTAGTACATGACAATCGCTGGATTGGGATATACAAAATTAACGTAATCCTTGTACCAACTTCGGAAAATGTAAAGCGTTACGTATAATATTTTACCTTTATTGTATTATTTATGTTTCGTGTGTTTCAATTATTAAAGGATTTGGATAACAAGCAAAGTTTTACCCTTATTTAACATTTAACAATTTTAGGTTTCACAATAAATTTATAAATGTGAATATTCATAAACGAAACTCAACAAAAAAGAACAGTATGTATAGCAGGTGCAAATATTCCTCCATTAAGTATTTATTCATATTACAATCTACTAAAAAGATTAATTAAATTTAAATATGTTTCACTGTAGACTGAATTCGAATACCATAATAAACGTAGCCGTGCGTAACGAATTATATCGAAATGATACAATGCATTATCGGATCAAAATCAAAATAAATTGAGAACAGAAGGGTGGAATTACATCAGGCAGGGGGCTGAAAATTAGGATGAGATGGATAAGAGAAATGGGGATGGAAAGAAAGGACAAACGGGCCATTAGGATCTGGGTAAGATTTTATAGTTAAATTTATTGCTCATATTGGATATTAAAATAAATTCGTTCTTTTTAAATATCATTTCTCTATATACAGGGTGTCCTCAGATATTTAAGTAGAAGAATATTTACATATAATATAAATAACTAGTTTATTAACATTCAAAGTACCTACAGTTAATTTCCAAATTAATATTATAAGCTTGTGGTTAGGTTAGTTTAGAAAGTTAATCTTCATTACTGTGAGAAATTATAGTAACTTGATAAAGAAATAGAGAAAGTTCGTGTTCTCGTTTTTTGTGTCCCTCCTGGTCGTTTTGGACATTTGGACATAGTTTTTAACGTGATGTGCAACTATTAATGCGTTTGCGCAGTTCTAATTTTTGTGCACTACAATTTGATAATCTGATAAATAATATGGAACAAGCTAGAAGGATTATAATATTTTTGGGCTCCTATTTTAAGTACCCTTAGCTCGGTTCATAACTGTAACGTAAAAACACCATCGCGCTACCGGGTTTAGAACTCCCACCTGATCTTGCACGGCCAGAAACCTACCTTTGTCAATGCAGTACAAAATTTAACTAAAGCAAGAAGCAGATTTTCTTTAGAGAACCGCATACTAAGAAGAGAATCTTGTTAAGTCTTACATACGCCTGAAGCTTTAAAGCTTACTCATCACACTACAGAGCCTTCATACGCAAATTACTCGGAATTCACCAACAGAGAAACTTCCCGAATTCCACTTGGTTTTTATAAGGCAAACCGTCTGATACACCCGTACATTCAATAATCTAGAAACTCTTCCAGACTCTTTTTCCAAAAAATAAAAAAAGATTGAAACATCTGCATGCAGTGGTTAGTGGATTAAGATCATTCTCCTAGACTTCCTCTACTCCTTATACCACTACTTTAAAGTAATAACTTGGAAGGGTTAGGGGTTTTCACTGACGGTTTTCACTAAGACTTCCCCTGATTTTTCTTAGCAGTAAAAGTAAATACTATAACAGTAATTTTCACGCATCCGTTGCTGGAGTATTTCAACAACTTACTGTCTTTTACTTCAACAGATTGCGAATTCACGCCGTCAAGCATCAACGCGAATCTACTGTATCGTCGTTGCTGTTCTCTCCGGATCCGAGAACCACGTTTCATCTTTCAGATAGCTTCAATCATTCTCAAAATTTGATAACCTTATAAGAATTTGCTGCCTCCGGACTAACTCCGATTCGTAAATCGGACTTTCCTTCACCGAAGCAATTCGCCATCACCAAAAAACAGTTATAATACCAAGAGACCGCCGCTACAACAAGAACTATCATCAATAATGAACATGAACCACAACATCAAATCACCATTATGGCCTGCTACAACTATACCTTGCTACCCGCATTCTGGTTTATCTCTACAAGCAAAGCCACGATTTGACAAATTTCTCTTGTGTTTTCATTCCTGATTAAAGAGGGTTTACTCCTAAAATGCACCAGTAAATTAAGTCAATTCTAACGTGATGAAGGATATACAGATTTTGAAGATTTGAACTGTTCTATTCATTGTTTGTGCAATTAGATTCTGCTTAGATTAATCTCTGCCAGGGATACGCATTGCTGATCAGTTTTTTGTTATTCTTTATTTTTATCGTACTGAATGGTTGCATTAGATTTTAAATACTTCTGTTAGTAAATGGGTTATGGAGATCAAAATGATATCCTAAAGCACAAAAAAACCTCCTTCGAAGGAAAGATTCTATCTAGGTTGTTCCTTATTTCTGATCCTAAAACAGATACTCGAGGCTGCGCCATAGACTTAGGAAACGCCCCTTTATAATAATGATATGTCTTGGCATAGCAGAATAATATTTGTCTTTTGATTTTTCAAACATGTTGTAGTCAAGCCTTTGACTTGCTACCGTTCAGTTATCTTTTTGTGAGGATTCCCAAATAATACAGCCTTTACCCTTAAATGACAGATTTCACTTTCAAATTCCTTATCTTTTGATTATGATCTAAGATTTATTTATTCAGTTATTAAGAAAGTTTCTTTGGCACCTTAAGGGTTATCAAAGGTCCTACACTTTGATGACACATTGTATACGCTCCGTTGGCAAAATGAAATGAAAGGGAGACTTTTGTTTAACGGGTGTTTCAAAAGTATTGAAATCAAGCGCAGTTAGGATTGTTATGAATTACGAAACGTATTTGGTTACCCTCATAAAATAGGTTTACTTTGATTTTGAGACTTTTGGAACGCTCACTAGAATTACTCTACAGTCAGATTTATAATTAGTTGTACATTAGATTCATAAGTCAAAACTAAGCCTAGTTTCCTATTGAAGATGTAAGACCTAAAGTTTTATTCAAAATTTCCTGTTTTCTTGATATCTCGGAATGCGGTTTTCCACATGGTTGATACTATATAGCGTCTACTATTCTGAAAATTTTTAAATCGATTGTTGCCTCCAGGGGTGGGACTAGCAGATATTTGCAAAAGAGATATGTTACCCCACTAGGAAGATAGATCATTCTGTTACTTTTGAGATGTACACCCAATTTGACAGAAAAAATGATTCTTATAGGATGCGTCGTTTTTAGTTTTGGTTTTTTCCATATCTTGGGACTTACTTATTAATATTCACTTATTCAAATTAAGTTTTCTTTATGGTTATTATTATGGCATTGAAATATTCATTTCTCCTATAGAATGGGTATTTAAGTGAATATTCAATTTTGATATCCTGTGCATTTTAGAACATATGTTTAGTACAAAGATGATTAGGCTTATTTTGACTCAGAAATCTCCAGTTATAAATATCCTCATTCATTTCAGAGACACCGTGTATATTGTATTTACTCTTTCTTTTTGGTTTTTTACATCGAGTAATCTTTTTTACAAAATTGTATTTGTACTATTTAATGAAATGCATGTTCTTGTTAGAAGAAACTCGTTATTTCTACCCGCATTGCTTGAGGTTGTTTTTGAAACAAACATGTTGGTTGATGTATTGTTAAATAAATCTTTCTGTAAACCCAGAATTTTTGAACACACTTTTGTGTAGATTTATCAGCTATAAAAAACATTTTATCAAAAATAATCTGTTTCATTTTCAATACATTTTATTGGTTGTTAGTGTTAATGGTCTCAGAACTGTTCAATTTGATGTTACTTTTGATTCAAAATTTTCTTTTTTTTACTAGGTAAATTAAATTCTGTTGGAAATTATTAAAGTTAATAATGAGTTGTGCATACTTAATGAAAATTAATGAGTCTAACATTTTTAAAATATGAAAAGGGCAAAAAATTAAAGAATTAAACTTTACCTACCAGTTGGTACGTTGCTTCATCTAATTATACAATTTTTCTAATCAGGTGTATCACAGAGAATATCTTCTCTATCGATTTCAATTTGGGAACGTTACATAAATGTAGATGCCGTTGCATGAAATTATTTAGATAGTAGGTTGCACAAGGAATTGTTCTCGGCTTCTTTGATGCAACAACCTACAGATCGCGGCATCTCTGAGACAAAAGGAAAAGCTGGATAGATTCTAATAGTAGCGATACAGCGATCATCACTATGGTATACAGTTGTCTTCCTTTCTTTTAAGCTGTGAGTTACGGTAAGAATTATGATTGAAAGAAAAATAACAAACAAGAATATGTTGGTATACAGTTTTATTCATAAATTGTGTATTCACCTAAAGTGAATCCCCTTTGTTTCTCTCTTTTTATTTTCATTTATAGTAACATACTTCGTTTTATTTCATTTCAAAGCTTGTACATGATAAAAAAGTTTCAGCGGTCACTTTTAAAAGACTGATACTTTAACTTCACAAAGTTGTAGGTATAATCGAAATATCGGTTTTATTATTATACCAGGACCACTTGCAAAATTTGGTGGCATTTCACAACATAATAATTATTAAATAACGCCAAGACTATTAGGTTTAGACTCACGTAATGTAATGTTGTAATCAGCAATCAATAGGGACTCAGAAAATAACCAATAGTATACCAGCGTTTATAATTATAAAAAGAAGAAGAAGAAGAAGTAGCACGGGGCTGATTCATTCCTACAGATTAAGAAAGAGCCTCGGCCTCGAGCAAATCTAGCAGACAAGTTATCGCCCAGATTTTAAACGTATGTGCTAGTCCAATCGAGTCCAAGCAAATTCAATAGGTCCGAGAATTTGCCTTTGTCGATCTTTATTTCCGAAAGTGATAAGATCAAAGAATTCTCGCTGCAGCCAACAGTCTTGCGAAGCTAATTGAAAGTAACAGTAACTGAATATTTGAAAATGCACCATTCAAGGATGAGCTTTAAACGAATTGGATTGAAGAAGTCCTTTTGTTGTTATCTCTGTATGATTACTAACCGATTTCTTTGTTTTAATAAATTGGTTGTAAAAATAAAAACCTGTTTTCTTAGCTGCAATTAGTTTGAAGTTATATCAAAGAATGGCAGGTTTTCTAACAAGATTTCTAAATACCGTAACTTAACAGGCAGGAGTCTTTAAGCAAGTCGACGTAACCACTTTTGCGTTCTTATTTTTGCCCATTTGAGATATAAATATCCTGCATATAGTGCTTGGTATGACCAAGGTAAAACCAAAACCAGATCTAGAAGTTTTAATCCTTTCAGCAGCCAATATTGAACTATCTTGATGGAAGTTAAATAAGATGACATATTTCTTTGGTTCAAAGCCAGAATAGGAATAGTTCAACAATGTAAACTATACAAAATATTACATATACCTATGTATAGGCCGCGCCACGTCACTCTAATAGAGACATTGCATGCTATTACAAAATGCCAGACTTACTCCAGTGATGATTAGTCTTTTGTATTTAGGTGTTAACGCATGAGTCCTAGCAAAAAGGAAAATATTAGTAAATATAGGTATATAAATGTCTTAAAAGCAAAGAACTTGGTAGTCCACTATTTTGAATGCAACGTACTTCTGCAGGCCTATGCATGTACATTGAATTCTCTAAAATACAGACTGTAGACCATACGTTTTGAAGTTAGCGAAGGCAACTTTGTTCTTCAAATATATTAGCTACCAAAACTAATTCTAACTCAGTAATTACTGCTCATCACAAAAAGACCATCCCGTAGAAAAGCAGACGCTGTCTTTAAAATTGCAGCAGTAAGTAAGCAATGAAGAGTAATAAAAACGATATCAATTACAAGCTTTACGTTCCTCTCTGTTAAAGATATCATACTGGGGATATCAACATAGGTAATACAAGTTAGAACCTATAAATGAGCACATTTTTAAGTTACTTTGTCAGTACTAACTCAGTAGACCGTAGCGTGTCACCTAGACGGGTATGTAGTGAATTCCTGCAAATGTCCGGGTTTGAACGGGAACGTATGAGTTACAGAGAAATTGCCTACCGAACGTGGTAACAATGAGTCAACCATAGGCAAACCGTTCGACGCTCAGATCGTGTGCTGCTGTACTTGCTCTTACTCAAGAATGGTATCAAGTAACTAGAAGAAAATAATCTCTTCGCATTTTTCAGTGTCGGCTATTTTTGTAGTTGTTGTTCTGTTGCGTTTACTCATAGCCGTGCGACATTCATGAACACGTCTGGAATGGTATAGTAAACCATTGTAATGAACGAGGTCGCATTCTTCGCAAATTCGCAAATTTTCTAGTGGATTATTTCAACAGAACGATTCCCAATCTCATGTAGTCCACCTTGTGTTTGACTATTTAAGATGTCATAATGGCTAGCTCGATCGCCAGATTTATGCATAGTAGAACACGCGTGGAATATAGGCATGTACTAAGATACCACAGGCAACTATGATTGTACCTATTAAGCATAAAATCTTTTAAACCACTTATTATTTGTTTTTTATCGTTCCACAAGGTGTTCCTTTTTATTGCACGGAAACTGCATTTGCAAATGCAATATTGACTCAGCAGAAGAAAGACTGTTTGTACAAACTGTTTAGAAGACTATTTTTCATAAAAAGACATAAAAGTATAAAACCAATACAAATACTTACTATACTGGAAAACACAAATAATTATTTTATACATACGAGGGCGGTTCAATAAGTACCCGTGTTAGAAATGAAGACACAATTTTTTTCAAAAAATTTTTTTTTATTTTTCAACATAGTCTCCTTTTAGAAATATACACTTCTCCCAACGTTCCTGCCATTTTTTTTAACCCCTCCAAAAAATAGGATTTGTCGAACTCTCCAAAATACGCCTCTATCTCGGCGATGACTTCCTCGTTTGAGCTAAATTTTTTCCCGCGAGCCATTTCTTCATGTTAGGAAACAAGAAAAAGTCTCAGGGAGCCAGATCGGGTGAATACGGGGGGTGCGGCAGCAATTCATAACGCAATTCATGCAGTTTGGCGGCGACAACTCCGGATGAATGTGCTGGTGCGTTATCGTGGTGAAACAGCACCTTCTTTTTCGACAAATGCGGCCGTGTCTCCTTCAATTTTTTGTCGAAGCCGTCTAATAACTCACTGTAGTATTGCCCAGTGATCGTTCTTCCTTTTTCTAAAAAGTCCATGAGGATGACGCCGTTCGCATCCCAAAAAATCGTCGCCATGACCTTTCCGGCCGATGGAACCATCCTTTGATTGTTGCTTAGTTTCTGGTGTGTAATGATGAATCCAGGTTTCATCAACGGTGACAACTCGACGCAAAAACTGCTTCGGATTTCGCTTAAATTGCACCAAACACTGCTTCGAAGTTAACAGCCACATCCGCTTGTTGTCCACCGTTAGCAATCGCGGCACCCATCGCGCCGACAATTTTTTCATCGCCAACTTATCATGTAAAATATTAATTGCCGTTCCGGTCGACACACCTACGGCCTCTGCTACTTCACGCACTTTCGTTCGTCGATCAGCGAGAATCATGTCGTGGACTTTTTGAATGATTTCCTCGGTAACCACGTCTGCCGGGCGTCCTGGTCGCTCCTCATCAAAAACGGATGTTCGCCCACGTTTAAATTCGTTGAACCAATATCTAACTGTGGTCATAGATGGCGAAGTGTCCCCATAAACAGCATCCAACTTTGTTTTTATCTCCTCGCACTTTTTCCCATCCAAAAACAGAAAGCGAATTACCGAACGATACTGCTCTTTTTCCATCTTAGCTAAAATCACGAAACACGTCTTACTCAAATGGCTGTCAAATCCAAACTACCTATCAATCAGTCTGCAATTTGTTATACCGTCATTTGATAGATGGCAGCACACGATGATAACACCAACTTCCCTCAGGAACGCCTTCTGTCGTCAAACACGGGTACTTACTGAACCGCCCTCGTATTTAGGATTATCTGACGAAGCTCATTACAGGTGTTTGAAAGATAAATTAACACGTATCGCTCTATACAGTCTCATGTAATACATCAATAATCAAAATACTCCTTACACATTCCTATCAGTTCTTTTTTTGTGCTTAATGTGCATGGTTTTTACAGTTTACATCAATAAAACCAATTTTGCATACATACATGAATTGTTGATAACCACGTGCCTGGAGATAAAATAAAACACGACAATGACAACTTTTGAATTAGCAAAACGATCATTTACATCATATTACAAGACGGTAGAATTGAAAAGCGTATTTTTTTAGAACTAAGTAATTTACATATAATTTTATGATTTAACGTAATACGAAATTGTATACAAGCTTAATGGGCAACATTATTATCTCGTAGAAATGCCTTTTTAAAATTTTAAAATTACCAAAATAAAAGAAATGTAAAAGTCGGGAAAGTCCTATAGTATACTTAGCATTCATAAAAAATGACATAAAACAATTTTTATCTCTGCAATCTATTGTTTCAACTCGAATTTTATAAGTTCCCACGTTAAGTTAGTATTTGACTTTTGCCCTAACGTAGGACGAGTCTCGCTCGGCGTTCCTTGATTTGATAAAGGTTACTGTCTTGTCTCCAGTTGATTGTTTAGCAAATTATATCGACTGTACTTACTACTTTTTTCTTTCTTTAATTATAAAATATTCTCAGCGTGAATACGGTTGCTTCTTCACCTTAAAATAGATAAGAAATACAATACTCCAATACTTCTTTCATTAAAAAACTGAGCCAGACACTTAATATATTTTGGTTAGAAATAGCAAAACAATTTCGAGAACTCTCAATAATGGTTTTTATCTTTTCGATAATTATGCGATGATATCACTTAAACAAAATATAATAGGCTACTTTCAGATAAGTTACTTTTTAATATTCAAATTGCCAAACTTGTCGAGAAAATAGCGAATTATCAAGTTAAAATCAAGAACTTGAACTGCAATCTAAATAAAGAAAATTATTATATGTATTGCTGTCCTTAACTTATACATCTGTAGCTGTATTTTATTTCGTTATCATATAAATATACTTGAAAAATTTTAATAAAGTTTCTGGAATATGACAAACAGCTGCATGTACTTTGTTGAGTGCAGAAAATTACGTTATAAGTTCGTTATCAAACATCTTTCAACAAATCCTTTGTTCAATGCAACTAAGTACATTAAAAGTTTTTATCAAACATTTTTAAACAAATTAAAATGTACAATATTTAACATGAAAGGAGTTTCACAGGAAGTAGTTTATTATGCATTCACAGATTTGTGCGGAAACCGTAGATTATTACCATTGTAATGTAGAATGATAGCAAGCTCATGTGTAAATGATTTTTTTCAACAAGTTTTGAATTGTTTTGTTATTTTTATATTAGCAAAAAAGTATTCGTCTTTGTAACTAATTAGTTTTTACCTACGTTGATAAGTTTGACTTCGAAAAGACTGCCAAAAGTTAAATATACGTTACGTCCCAGACCAAACTCAGACGTTGTATTATTTTAAGCAAAATCATTAGATTTTCACTTCATTTTTCACTAAAAACCACAATTTTTAAAAAACATCCCAAAAACAAGTTCTTTTTATAGTCCCAAACTCAAACGACAAATTCTCTAAAAATAGCAAAATTTTTGGGTAAAAGATTAGTATCATTTTGTCAACTATCCTTCTGGAATATCTAGTACACAAATAAAATATAATTAAGATTAACTATCAAAAAGTAAAAAAAA
>VTPC01002736.1:0-61404 GCA_011009095.1 Ignelater luminosus | reverse complement strand
TATCCTTTTGGGTCTGTTTTATTTAAAATAAAACCAATAGTCCAGTCAATGAATGCCCAAAAGCGGATTGTAGAGGACATGGAAAGGGGGAGAATTTTTCACTTGACGAATGTGTTGGGGGTAATTAGGAGGCAAAGATACTAAAAGTCCCCGCCCCTAGTCCTGCCGCTTCAGGGGGTGGGGGGTGGGAAAGTCCCTCTTTTCGGTTTCTTGTTTATAACTCGAAAACGGTGCGTCGTATGGTAAGAAGTATTTCATACAAAATAAAAGATAATTGAATTTCCTACAAGACTGTCTATATTCATTTTCTTTCGATGTGTTATGGTTTCCGAGATATTCGCCAGCGAAGATCGATAATTTTCGAAAAACTTTTTTTTGCCTCGCATTTTTCGTCAAACTTGTCCTTCTAACTCCTCAGACTGATGTTTTACAAAAAAGGCGTCAGACAGAAAGTTATAGAGCATTCAGTCCCCTTTAGAAATATGTAATAGTTACTAATTTATCTTCTACAGGTCAGAGGTTACTGCAATTTGAAATTTTTGGATACATTTCGTGATTTCTCAAGAAAAGTCAATAAATGCCCAAAAGGGGGTTATAAAGGAATTCTTCTCTTGAGGAATATGTTATGGGTAGTAAGAAGGCAAAGATACTAAAAGTCGCCGCTCCTAGCCCTGCCGCTTTAGGGGGGGTGGAAAGGTCCTTTTTGTCGGTTTTTCGCTTATAACTCGGAAATGGTGCGTCATCTTCCTATCTGTTATAGTTTCCGAGATATTCGTCAGCGTAAATCGATAATTTTTAAAAAACTTTTCTTGCCTCACATTTTCGTCGAAGTTGTCCTTCTAACTCCTCAGCATTATGTTTTTAAAAAAATCGTCAGACAGAAAGTTGTAGAGCATTACATTTTCTTTAGAAATATGTATATTTACTAATTTATCTTCGACAGGTCAGAAGTTACAGCAATTTGAAGTTTTTGGATAAATTTCGTGATTTTTCAAGAAAACTATACTTTCGTCATTATTGTTATTTATGTATTAAAAAACTGGAATTTGCCAAGGATAGGTAAGATTTTTTTTAAATTCCAGTCTGCAGCTCTCCATCGCGTAAGGGCAACCACAGGACGTCACTCACACTACGAGTGCACCGCAACCCACCAACGTGCAGGCGCCTCGGTCTACTCGGTCTCCGACATGTAGTGTACCTCCGGAGTCTTGGTGGTACCTGAAACAGAAAACAGAGTTGTGGCGGAAAGTGGGAGGTGTTGAAGGTTACGGATTTTTGGAGGATTTGTGGTTGCGTGTCCCGAGCATTGGATGAGGAATCGGTTCATCTGGTGACCAAGGATGTCTTGATGATCGTCGTGGAGCTCTGGGAAGAATAGCCCCGCAGAAAGTCGAGTCTGGCGTCTATCGTAGGTAACGAGTTTGTTGATCCGGATCTCCTTTTAAGCACGTTGTGGACAAGTCCGCGAATCAGCCAATGGAATCTTTTCATCGGTAGTAGGTGGTAATATCTTGCCTTCCTTTAAATTGTTTATATCATTATTGGTCGTGCTTCACACTTTGCTTTTATTGTAGATGATAACCTTCCGATTCTCTATATCTCATAAGTGGTCGAGTTATTATGTAGCACGGTCTTCCTTTATGTTTTCTTTTATATTGGCCTTCAGTGATTCTAATTATAATGACCAAACTATCTAATTATTATTTATACAGGGTTCCATTAAGAGTACAGTAAGTTATTAGATATCGCAAGTCAAAATAACACAACCGAACAAAACAAAAACACAAAGTTTGGTTTAAGAAATATTATGGTAGGTAAAAACTAAATAAGAAGGTATATATGCTAAAACCACCTGTTTTAGGAAAACTGTGTTATCACTTTGATTTAAGGAACCTGTAGATACACTTTTATTTAATTATAGCTATTGAAAAAATATGTAATCGATATAAATCTTGCAAGATTCACTGAAACATAGATTTTTGACTTTTCATTTATCATAGAAGGTTTTCTGGTCACAGCCACCAACTAAGAAGAATAAAACATCGCATCGTGTAGATTTTCGGGGTAATTAGAAAACCGTATGATGACCTTTGAATGGACAAATCAAAGACATGGCGATTCTTACGGAAACGATATTTATATTCCTGTGTTCAGAACCAAAAGATTTTTTCATCTACCATCTACATTGCTAGAAAACAGTCTTTTTATAGATTCTTAACTTAATAGATTAAGTTTCATAACTGAAAAAGTTTTGAAAATTGATCAATGAGTGACTGGCAGATTTGTTTCTTCAATCATTTCTATGAAATAGTAACTGATGTCTGATATCTTTTTTTCTAAAAAATGATTTAGCATCGTACAAGAACCAGGAGTCTGCAAGACTTTAAAATTCAACAAAACACAACGAGCTTGTAGAAACGTGAAGACCTGCAGTGACTTAAAATTTCGTAAAAAGCTGAAGACGATCATAATTTGGGAATTTGCACCATAGTGTTTGCAGAAACTTGAACGTTCACGGATGCGCAAAGCCCGCATCGACTCAGAGGGGCTTTTAAAAAGACCTACGTTATGCCGAAATTGATTTCTTGGAATGTAAAACAGATTGGATGACCTTTCAAATTAAAAAAACTACTAATACTAATAAGTTAACTTAAAATAAAAGATGAACTGATTTATTATAAACTTTGAACTAATGGTCATCGATTGATTAATCTAGATCATCTAGTGAATTCCCAACATTCCATGTTCAATTTATGGGTATCTAAAAGTTGTGTTGTAGTTTGCGATCTTTGCGCAGGTATCGCTCAGGTAGATCAGCCATTGATGATAAGGCATACGGGAACGCTCTTCAGCACAAAACGCGAATGTGTAGACATAAACATTAAATTATATCAAGATCTTTTTAATTTCTTTTTTAGCTATTTTGTATAGCTGATATTTTGGCCGAAATGAACAATGTTTCAACAATACTGAGCATTTGAGAAATTCACTTGTTGTCTACTTCTTTGTTATTTGTTCTGTCCTAATACATTACGCAATGTCTATCTATTATTTTATAGTAGGATGTAAAAATGTATGTTAAACTACAGTTTTTATTTAGCACAGACTTCATTCATAGTAATTTTTGTACATTAGTATTACATACAGATAGAATTAATGACGCATTTACTATGTTAGAAAATGTTAATAATGGGTCTACTACTAAATAAACTTTTATTACATTTACCCTTTAATTCATTTGTTTAACTCAATTGTCTTAAAGCCGTTTAAAATTGTAGACAGTTAAGTACCATAGCGAATATGATATGACGTCACAAGTTAGAAGAAATCCCCAGAAAGGTTGTTAAGTGTTAAGGCACGATTAAAATAACACTTTTCGTTAATTATTGAAAATTTAGTAGTTACTCAGTCGGTAGAGGTCATGGAAGACGTCGTCAATTTGTAAAAACTTATTTCTCCTACACAATCGTGAATTACTCCTATAAATAATTCAGACATACCTACTTTTATTTAGAGCAACCACATTAAACACAATTGCGTGAAGTTGATTTATATCGAAACTTAACAATTGAAATGAAAATGAACTATTATTACGTATTCTACCATTAAAATACAGGAATACAAATTTGAATTTAAAGAACTTGAAGAAAATTCATGTAAGAACTGTTGAATTAAACAAATCAAATTTGACTTGCATTTGTACACATTAAAAACGTCTGACTGGACTGATCACAAAATTTTAAAGGAATGTGGGATTTCTTTTCTTCGTCTTACACACACGCACATCGTAACTACAACAATGCGTGAAATGGCCCATTTGATGATAAGATATAAAGTGAGAGAGCGGGGATGTAGTGAACCTGTCTGATAGTAGGCGCGCATCTGTGTTGGTATGAAACAATCCAGTAGTAACTAACATACGAGGAGCGTAACTGGTATAAACTGTGCGCAAATTAAATGGTAAACTTAACAATGGATGCGAGTTCGTCTCAAAGTTTAACAAAAGTCAGGACTCAAAAAAGACCTGATTCGTTGAAAATTGAATTATTACCAATACCTGAACATTGTGTGCCAGCGACTTTTGGACAGGAACTTTCAAATCAAATTAATGTAGGATTTAAAAATTTATCTTACTGTGTACGGGAAGGTGTTTTTCATAGAAGTAAGTGTGATTTTTTAGTTAATTTTGAAATATTTTGAATGTGTTATAAAGTGTTTATTGAGTTCGTGGTTTATTATTTTTAAAGATGTGTAAGTTAAATTATAATTTTATTTCAATCAAACAATGAAGACATAGGGGAGCGCTCAAGTATTAATTTATTATTAAATTGTTATGATGAAGGGATGTATTGGAAAATAAACACGCGAGGAAAGTTTTCTAGTATAATAATTATAATTCTGTGAAAGAAAAAGTTTAGGCTTATACCTAATTTAAATGTAAATTTGTTCATACAAAGGTCAATAACTTTAAAAGTTTGGAAGATACAAATAATCATCGAAAAAGCAAACATTTTCAAACAAAACAGAACCCATTTTAACCAGCAAGAAAAGAATGCGGAAGAAGTTAATTTTTTTTAAACGATTCTTATAGAGATCTTTTCTTTTATTTTACTCATCGATATGTAATGTAAATTGATGCTTCTACTTATATGGGTCAACATTATAAAAAAAGACCTTGTATATATAAACAATGAGAAATTACATAAACAAAGACATTAAAACCACTTTTTTTGTGAAAGAACTTATCTCATTCTGATTTGGATAAAAATTAATTTTAAAAACAAACATTAACAGACAATGATACTGTAAACATAAATCAGCTGTTCTGTGTTTCCTTATAGAAATTTAAGTAAGAAAGAAATATAGTTTATCCTTGTCTACTAACACGTGCTTCACCTTCGCTAACAAAGACTGAATACATGAAAGGGGCTAGAATATCGTGCATACTCGTTGGTGTTCGTAGGAAAAAATACGTAACTTTCGTTTGTTTGAAAATATATATTTTTTTAAATTATTTTGTTATCAATAATAAATCGATTTTTAAAATTATTTGCATTTTTGCACTTTGAAATCTTGTATGAAAGGGCGATATAAATTGAAGCGCTGACCGATAACTTGCAGGATCTGCCCTAATAAGCAGTATAATGTAAACCACAAGTTATCTATAGAAAATTTAAGATTTAATCTCAAATGGGAAATATAAAGGAATTACAAAAAAAAATTATCGGAGAATAATATTGCGTTCTTTACCAAAACACCTGCCTTAAAAATTATTAGTTTGACAATAGTAATCCAAAAATAAATTTTATCTCAATAAAATAAATTGCTACCACTCAATTCAGAATTCAAATCTGACTCTAAAATGTGAAAATATACAGGGTACTCCGTTCAACATTCTAATAAACAATAAGGAAAATAGAAGACGGTTACATTTCAGTATACACTTCTACTTGTAGTAGTCGAGTTAATTTTACAGGCAGCAACCTCATAAATAATTTTTAGATTATGTGAAAGGACGAGATATAAATTAATGTAGTTTCATACAACATCAACGTTCTTCAACAAAGTCTAGATTCGCATACCTCATTAGTGTCTAGAGATAACAAACTAAGTACTATTTGCACTTGCACACAAACAAAGGCTAATTTCTAAAATCAGAAAAATATTATTCTTCTCGTTCAAACATCTTCAAAGGACATCCGTACCTATCGAACCAGTATTGGTTATAATTATCGAAGTTCTAATCTTTAATCTTATGCCATTATTTTCTCAAATCTGATTGTGTAGACTTTGATCAAAATCACAGTAGTGAACCCTTTTATACCTTTTGATTTATTTTTAGGACTCACCTCGCAACGTCGGAATTTACCACCTTTTATGAAAATGTAGTGCTTATAGTATATCTGTATATTGTGCTGACTTACCCTCTGGACTTTTGAAAACACAGTTGGGGAAAATTATATTCAGTAAACAAAAGCAAAATAGTTATCTAATTGATATCGTTTATGAACAAAGTCCCATGAATATGATTTGCTTTGTACTTAGTCAATCGTTCAATAAAAACTGACATGACTTAATACTTACTACTTCAGTTATTTTTTTTATTTCACTCTATTTAACTGTTTTTAATTAGTACTTATGTCTTTCTAGGTTTCATCAGGTTTGGTGTTGTGTCTCGGGTTCATTTCAATAGTCTTCTTTTGTTACCAATGTAATGTTAAGAATCTTTTGTCTAAGTCTATTAACAATTTTTCTAGGTTTTGCAAGTTAGATAAATGCTTTACACCCATAAGGAACTAACTTTAGATTGCTTCTGAAGATTTTTTGTTTTCTATTGGCAGATACTTACCTAATTTTCCATATTGGATAGATTTGTATAAAGGCGTTAATCTCTTGTTTCTAGTAGTGTTAGATCTCACTTTAGTGTAATTCCCCAGTTAATATCTTTATTTCCCCTTTGAATTATTTTTTGTATAGCTGCATGGGTGACATTATATCTACCACAAAGAACTATAGAAACTAACGCGTACTATAGAGAACATCTAAATTTTTTTCTTATTGTTTTTCAAAATATCAGAGACAAAGCAATTTGTAAATTTAAAGCTTTTCATACGATTTTCCTTATATGGCATCTACAATTTGAGAAATCTTTGTGATTGATATAAATGCAATGGTAGATTGAGACGAGCACAGTTGGTAGAAGAAATATGATTTACCCCTATAAAGATTCTCGAAATTAAGCTAAATTCAATAAAAGAATTTATTCTTAAGCTTTTATCATTAGATGCGTTGTTTTCAAATAATACGCAATACTAGAATTTCTTACCTATAAAGAAGAACACTTTTTATGAGGTGGGACAACTCTTGGAATTTGTATTTCCCAATAGTGCAGTCGTCTATGACACTAATACATTTAGTTTAACGATGCTGAAGTGTTTTAATGCCTTTACAAAAAAATTTCTTGAATTCAGCCTCAAGCCACACATTTAGCACCGTCTTCACACCTTCATTACTCTGGACTAAATCTAGCAAATAGAGAAACTTAAACAACTAACCAAGATAATCGGTTTTTGTTTTTTGTATTTTAAAATTTACCATTATATTAGATGACTAAATCCTTCCTAACTCAACTTTAATAAAGTTTCTTTTCCAGGAAGTACAATTTACGAATGCAAAAGAAGTTATGGATAGAATTTTTTGAACACAAGGGCAATAGCATTACCTGTTCTGTTATACCGTTTCAGACAAAATAATATAGATTGCTCGATTAAAATCAACTCTTTTGTTTTTGAGACTTATAGCATGTATTGAGTAACATTCTGGCTTGGTTTCTTTACTAACTTTTAGTTCAGGAACTGTTTTCTTGTTTTTAGCTGACGTATTTGACATTTTTGAAATTGACGCACCAACATTGTAAACTTCACCACCACCAACTTTCAGACCAACTCCAATACCACAACCACTATCGCTTGAACGTCATCCTCCAACCAAACAGCGTTATCTCGAGTTCTTCATATTAATTACCATCCACTTATCCAACAAAACCAGATCCGAGTATGTGCACTTATGATTCTCTGCTCCACTACCAAATTACTGTCACTCTGGCTGAAGAAGAGATTAACTCCTACAACAGTGACTTTGATGATAAACATTTAGTTCAGAAACTTTTTTCTTATTTTTAACTATTGAATCTACTCTTTAAATTCGACAGTAACTTTTGTGAACATTTTGTATAAATTAAGTTTTACCAAACTAGATTAACTGGCAGCCTTTGTATTTCTAAAGAATCGGAGATCTTCAAGACAGAATCCAATATGACGTAGAATTTAGAAAATATACTCTCCTAGAGGGGCTCTTGTTGTGTCTGAACCTGAACTTCTATATTGACAAAATTCAATTTGCATTTAAATTGTGAATCTAATAATCTGGCTTGATGGCAACTATGACAACAAAATTAATATTTGCCTATTTCCAATTACATTTTTTATCCAGGGAGGTGCAAATGTAATACTTAGGATCTTTGGTACAGATTTATTTATTTCTTGCGGTGATAACCCTTTCTTATAAAGGTTTTTGATTACCTCGCAAATCTTTATAATCATTTTTTTAAATACAAACATCATTAAACAAGTGATTGGGACAGGGAAAGAAACGCAAATCAGACTCTACCTAAGTTAATGTCAATAAGTGACGATTTGAGAATAAACAGTTTTATATTCTTCAGTCAAAGTTTTTTTTATGGATGAACCATCCTCATACGAGTATAGTCTTCCTTAATTTCTGGATTTTTTCTTTTTGCTTCGACAGTTTTTCTTTTATGGGTAACCTCACTGATTACTTTTGCTGATGTATATTATTTTTTTGTTTTACTTTATTTTCTATAAGATCATAGATTTTGTTTATCGGCAGACAACCGTAGAACCGTCATTAGATTGCTTATAGTGACTTCGCCCACCCGTACTCTATAGTTAGATAAATCTTATTATAGCTTTTTTTTATGTACGTATCAAGAAACAAAGCAAAGCAATTTTTCTTTTAAAATTGGCAGATTTTCAATGAATGAGATCAACTTCAACAATAAATCGTAAGTGAGTTCGTTTCTCAGTGAGGTAAACTCCAACGAGACTTGATAGGACTTTTACTTTGATTATACAATAATTGCAGCAATTTACCATAAGAGATTGTGATCTAGATACGACTCTTCAAAGTTATATCGTACCTCACTAGAACTCATGGTGCGTTGTGTATCACAATGTATAAAATTTTTCTGCTTGGTATACAAATGGATTGAGATAGATTGTGGAAATCCTGAGGGGTCATAACGAGAATATTCTTTGAAGAGTAATATGAGTAAGTCAAGAAGATCTTCTAGGTGCAAACTCCAGTATCTGCATAATTATTAGCGTTGAAAGCTCTCCTTGTTTGTTTGGTTTTTCCTTTTCTCATTTATTATGTAAAGATGCCCATATATCCTCCTTAAATAATTAGATAGCTAATTTATTATTAGTCGAAAAATGCCCGAAAAGCATTATTCAACTTCAAAATTCAAAAGGATTAGATACATGCCATTGAGCAATACGAAAATCAAGTAGGCGTTCCATTTAAAGAATTCGCGTTTACGTTCTACTGCTATAGTAAAACAAAAAACAATGGCAAAAAATATCTTTTCTATATTCTAAGCCGTGAGTTTTTTTTAAATAAAAAACTAATAAATCGATTTCCAAAACAGGCAACTTTTTTCTAATTTAACCGATTTCGTATTGGATTTGGAACACACTGTATATTTATAGTTGCAAAGTAGTTGGTGTTGGTACCGCTAAAAATCTCATTAATTCTACTTACACAGGTATACAAATATTGATTAAATACGATCTTGGATTCAAGATTTTTTTGACGGTCATCTGCTTTTTGAACAACTTCATGTTAGTATATCACAATTTAATACTGATAGTGTTGTTGCTATGCTCTTTAAAGTCACTTCAGACGGAGAAAATTTTGGTATCAAGTTTTAGACTTTTGATTCGAATCGTTGTAATAAGAAATCTAACCTCAATGTTGTTTATATTCATGTAATTTTGTGCAACTGCAATTAATTTGTTTCAAATTTTATTTTCATCAAACTTTTCATAACAATTCTGAATTTTTCCGCATTACAGGATTATAATAATTTTAGTAGTTAGCATACTTTTGAATAATCAGGAAAATGTAATTAAATAAATACTTCGATAAAAAACAACAAGATTTGTTGTTCTAAAATACTTTTCATGAATTTTGTTTACTTACAATTTTTAACTGAAAAACTGTAAATTTTAAGTGGAATATAAACGATGTATATTCATGCAACATTAACTTGATCTATAATTTAGTTTGAAATTACCTTGTTTACTCGAAACTTACATTTGAATATTTTACCGTTTTACTCTTTTTTATAACATATTAGATTATTACAGTTTTACAATGGACTAAACTTTTAAATATCTTCCTAAATTGTTAATAATTAGTGGAGACCTTGTACTATTATATCAATAAAGCCGAATCAATGCCGATGCCATAAAACAATACAGGCTGCAATAGAATAAATTGCTTTAAAAAAACTTAAACCGGATAAATTATAAATTCTAGACGTTTACTTCAAGGATATTTTTCGAGTAGTGTTTGAAGTGTACAGTCGTTTCATTAACAATATTATTAACACTGAATTTGATTAAAATAAGGCCATTTTATTCTTTCATTGGGAATCCTAATCGAGATTTAGTTTTTTAGTAGAGAAATCACATGTTTTGGTATCCGTTTTTATAAAATACAGCAAAAGTTAATTATAATATTTAGAATCCTGAAATGCCATACAATACAAAGAATCTGTGTACGTAAACTTCGGAATGTCTAAGATAATTTTCTTTTCGTGCTCTCTTAAAAATGATATTTTAGCAAATGGAATAAAATCTAGTTTTAACAGGATCAAGACTATTTCGATGTATTACCTCTTTCTCTGGCTGGGTCTGATATTCACGCAAAATCAGCGAGTTACCAAGTGGACAAATACATGTGTGCCTGTATAATATACATAAATTATGTATGTTTAAGCGAGTAGAATCAAGAATTAATGTCAATTAGGATATTATCATTGGCATGCGAATTCTCAATAAAAGCATTTGCAAATTTGATTTGATAAAAAAAATAAAAATATTTAGTGTTTGAGAAACGCGTAAGATTCCAAGAAATTACATCACAAAGGTGTTTCTAATATTTTCCACCACCCGCGTGGCCTCTGTAGTACCCATTTGTTTTTTTTTAATATCTCAAAAGCGATACAAGGTGTTCAATTTAATTTTCTCTATGGGTGTGACTGCAAGGCATATACTACTCGGCGCCAGGATCCTCTCCCGGGAACTCTCCCGGCTGGAGAATCAAACCCAACCCAGCCAAAACTCAAACCATCTTATTTCGTCATAAGCCCCTCGCCTCAAACCCAACAATATTCAATTGGACCTCTGGGACACCCCACTTAAGCTTTCCCTACACCATAAAATACCTTGGGATAACGTTTTCGTCTACCCTCCATTGGACAGAGGAGATGCGGCACTGCCTGAAAACAGTTCAGCAGTGCAGTGCTCTCCTCTCGAAGCTCCGGGGTGGCATTTCAGGTTGCCACCTCCATACTCTTCTACATACTTACAAAACAGACCAGTTTTAGACTACTGTTTTACCTGTTTCTCCACAGTCCCCAATCATCTAATTAATCGTCTTCGTACCAAAGAGAGGGCCGTCTGTAGGAGGATTCTCGGCCTGGACCGCTTCCACCCCTCCGGTGAAGTCTGCGACCTCGCCGGGATCCCTCCTAAGAGATCGCTTCGTCACCAAAGCTATCAATTTAAATAAAACCTACACCCTAGAGGTCCTTCATACACCTCCAGGCAACCATCGCTGAATACACAGAGCGAAAATGAAACATCCCCCTACCAGACTACTCCAAAATACGCAGAATCTCCCTCCTGACCTACAGGAGGTCTTGGATTCTACCCCACTAGTTTGTCGTTAACCCCAACTCTCAACCCACAAGCAACTGCCACCACCCACTCAACTAAATTCGTCATTTCCTCACGGAAGTAGCTCCACCAATCCCGGTTCTGAACGAATTCGTTTTTTTTTTCTTTTCTCTCACTACCGTTTCATCGCCAAAGAAGATCAACACTCCTTCAAGATGTGCCTCTTCAATTTCTACTGAATCATGAACAACAATTATACCCTTGCGCGGGGCCCGTGCCTGCTTGGCGCACCAACCATCTACAATCTACTACTCATCTGCCGATGCATACTAACGTTGCGTTCAGCCGTCAAAATTACTCTTCTTCTAGGGCTTGAAAGAAGCTGAATAGCTTCTAAAGCCGCGCTTAGCGCAACAGCGTTAATTTCTGTCTGTCTGTCTGTGACAATGATGAGTTGCACATTAGAAATCCCTACTGAGGAGGGGTTGGAGTTCCATTGGGTTCGGCTAAATTTTAGTTGGAGGCGAAATGACCATACTCGTTGCAGCTACGAGGTTCGACGAAATTGCGACTCAAAACTTCAGCTGAAAAACAACAACAGCACCAATACTTTTTCTTTTGATCATTACTACAAGTAGAAACACATTAATTAAGTTAAAAGACTAGGTGAACTATTAAAGATTGGGTGTGAAAACACTGAAAGTCATTTCATTCAAGAGATCACAGTGGATTTCATGACTTTGCCAATCTTTTTTAGACGTTGATCGTTTTGGAGTTATTCAGTTTTTTTTTATTCCCTTTTATTAATAATACATGAATCTATGAACACTCCATTTTCAAATTTATAACTGACATAAAACATAGTTTGAATCCCTGACCTTTTATCTTCTGATTATACGAACGACTTTAGTCTTAATTTTATAGCGATGACACGTATATTTTAAGGAATAAACTTGAAAAAAGAAATTTTTGTCACTTAGCATGTTTAAACCGGACGGGCACTCTTCATTTGATTTTAGCTGAATTTTCTAGGAAAATATATTTGTCTATGTATGTAAACGGTAATCAAATTGATGCAAAGCAAATTAGGTACAGAATGGTAAATAAACAGCTAGTTCGGCAAATACTTACACGAAAACCTTTGTAAATATTTTTGTTGTAAATTGCTACACTTGGATTACATTACATGAAAGTACTCAATAAATAATTCTCCCCGGAACAACCGAGTTGACCACTTTTTCATTTTCATTTTGTTCTTGTTTGTGTCTAGGAATACGAGAAATTAAATAATGTCGAGCCGTTTGAACTAGTCTTTTTACTTTTCATGACACTTTTATTAGTATGCCAAAGTGACAACCACATCACCGAAAGGTTAACAAACGTGAAGAATAAAAAAAATAGCTTGAACGGCTCGTCATTGTTTAATTTCTTTATTTCTTCTCATATACCTGTCTCATCTGCTCTCCCCGGTACCCCCAGCACCAAGCACAACTTAACGAAGCAACTGACATTTTGCACAGAATAAAGAATACTCCGATGATAATAATGATGTTGATATTTGAGATTATTCAAGTCCCTTAGGGGACCGGAAGTTGCTCGACTTTTCAATTGGATTGATCGAAATTAACATCACCAACAACAAAACGTAACAGCCAGTCTCGCTCGATAGCGATCTTGAGGTTCTGGCGTAACCATGGTTGGAATGTGTTGACTGAATAGCAGACGATTGAAATATGTTATTTATATATTGTCTTAAATAGTCGGTGGCGTGATGTTCTGGCAGAGACAGTATGTGACGACTCAGATGCTAGCAGTTGACGTGGTAAGACGTCAACGACAGGAATAATCAATATCATGACTGATATGTATCGGCTGTGGCGACATATGCTGATTGTGTCCAGTTCATGGTGTTGGATTGTACACGTTGGCTTGGTGACGGCAACAACGAGTGTCGTTCGTGATAGTGAATACAAATGGCCTATCTCAAGACCATAGTGCTCGCGTGTAGTGTGAAGTGAAACCCCTGGAGAAGAACATGAAACTTTGAACCTGAAGACTATGAACTGGGTGCTAGTACCTCTAATACGAAGGGACGGCAAGACCTCCGAAATTAAGAAGGGGAGGAGTCAACCGACATCTGAGCACTACCTAACGATGGGCAACCGTTAAAATTAATCGAAAATCTAACGGAGTAGCATTATTGCATGTTAATAATATTCATTTACAGATGCTTGGATCAACAACCTTAGAATAATACAGTGTGTATGTCATAATAGATGTGATAAGTCAATATCTCTATAGCAAACTTACCTGCTTTCAAACAGCAACTTTAAAAATCTCGGTTTATGCTAGAACAAGTAGAATTTAATTTATGTAAATATTGGACGCAATAATCTACTTTAATAGTAAGGTTTCGAGAAATGCCATTTACTCGGAAACGAGGCGTCTTACAAGAAGAATGCAAGAATAACCTAGATTTCAAAATAATTTGAGTTTACTGGAGAAATCTTCTTAGTAAAAATATACCAGTAGCTTTCTTTGTTTAATTAAGTGTATGATTCAAAAATGACAGAAGTTTTCATTTCCGCAGTGGCACAACACAGTTTTTTAATGGAAGTGTGCTGGTCTAACCCTATATCGTTCCTATCTCAGTTCATAGCTTACTTTGTTTTCGAAATATAATAATAATACTTTTTATTAATAGAGAATCAATTATTTATTATTGTTATTACTTTTCAATGAAGTTGAAGAAAATCTGAAGAAGAAACACCCTGAGTTAGCCTTACAGTGGCCGATAATGAATTTTTACTATGGTAGGGCTTTATGCACTAATTGTTATTCGATAACTTCTATATTTTTCTTTTATATAGAAACTGATATTAAACAGAATTTCTTTGACTACTCAATTTAAAATATTTTTTACTGCTGAAAACGACAAATATAATAATTATTTGAAATTGTTTACTTTTTATTAGTGGAAAGTTTATTTGTTATTTAAAAACTAAAGTGACGACAGATTCAATTAATCCTTTTGACCGATATTTGCATCCATTGAATCTGATATCACTGCATGTGAATGCTTTGCTTAGGCTTAGGTGCCAGCATGCTCGCTACCTCCGCATTCGTTGTCTGATTTGACTTCAGACTTGTATTAGTCATTTTTGAACGAATTACTTCATTTTGATTTACTGCATTGTACAGTTGTAACCACTTTTGGTAGGTCCATTGCATTTTTTACATTTTCATGAAATTTAATTAGAAAATTTAAAAGGTAGCAGAAAAATGACTCTTTTATTTTAAAGCATACAATGTTGTTGCTCTGTGCATTTATAAGTTCATATTTTCTTGAATTCTGCATCAGTTATTCTTATTATGAATGATTTAAGAAGGTGTGAAATTGTCCATTAATAATTACTTACCTAATACACATATTAGAAAGTAAAAGTACAGAAATAATTAAAGAAAACAAGAATTAAATCGATGTATCTTAAAAAAGGTTTTTGGTACAAGGTCTGGCAGAATTTTCGGAAACGGAAATTACGCACCACAATTTCGTAATCACCTAAATAACTTTACAATAATTTTTGGAATTTTTGATTAAAAGTAATCTAATTAAGAAAATACTTCCTACGACTATCTCCATGCTGTGTATAACGAAAGATAACCATCAGTAGAATTAGTAGGTACTCTACCGGTATATATTATTATTTATGACGTAAAATAATTGCGATAAAAGTAATACGTGCTTATGTAAAAGAATTTTTTTTACATGTAGTACTTGTATTTCGTAATAACTAATAGCAAGAATTTATTATATCAATTATTATTCTCACCAGTCTAGACAATAATTATTCAAGTTGTCACATACAGGGTGTCCCAGTTAAGCTGAATTGTTTCAAAATTCTTTTATTTGTAAAACCTTAAAACGTTTGCTATGGGCATCAACTACTCAATCGACTAATTCCATATTTTACCTTATACAGGGTGTTACGTGTACGCTAGTCACAGATAAAATCTTGATCTTAAATAATTAATTGGTTTTATTCATTAATAAGCATCTTTTAGTATTTGTCTTTAAAATTCCTTTTTTTACTGCATTAGTGGGCTGTAATTTTTGGCACTTATCACTATGATATTCAACGTTTTAAAAGTTGATCATCTTCAAATGTAAACATCTCAATTTTTCATGAAGCCATCGTGTATATTTCTATATATTCGGATAAATCAGAAAGGTTTGTAGGGATTTTAGTTTAACATCCGAGCTTTTAGAAACTACTAACAAAAGCAGTTACTAAATGTCCTGATCAATACTTTTTCAAAATTTGAAATGAGGCAACAGATCTATGCCCAGAACTAAAACTTGATGGTCAGTAAATCTGTATGTACTGCACTAATAATATCATACTGTTGCATTCAGTATATTGAATTGTTCATAGGAACTATGCCTCAGGTCTCAAGGTTAAACAAGAATAATTATTGGCATTCGTTGGAAATAACTAAAATAAAAAATATTTTTATTTATTTAATACTTTATTAATTTTAATCAATTTGTTAGTTTGAGGTCCAAAAAACAACAGTTTTCTTAAAGCTCCGCTCACGGAGCGCACCATTTAAATGACACGTGGAAAATCTAAAGGAAAGCCATATAAGCCTAGATTTCCAGTAAAACAATGAAAATTGTTTGCACATACAAAATGAATCATGTTTTGCATGTGTCGACATACAAAGATTACATTTAAATACGTAGTATGCACAAACAAATTAATAAACATAGTTTTACTTAACTTACTCAACAGTAATTATGTAGATGATATCTAAGTTATGACAAAAACAGGTACTATTAAATAAAATAAAAAAGATTAAAAAGATTTTTTGGGTTTTCTTTTTAAAATTTCACATTTAGACGTTTTAGTCGTTCTGTAAAGAACTGTTATTTTAATTGTTTTCTTATCTATTTAATACTAAATATATTTGCTAATGTGCAAGTTTCACTTAAGATCGAGAAATAATAAAACTATTATTATAGACTGATTAGAATGCAAATTAACACTTTTGATAAAACTGAAAACGAGATTAAACTATTCGCTTAAATAAAAACAACGTTTAATCTGTGTCTCGTTGTTCAATGACCGTTTATAATCTGTTATGCTAATAATATGTCTCATTAAGTCATTACAAATAATGGGGTCAAAATTTGACATTTCACCTCATTTTTGTAATGAAACAGAAAAAAATACAATACTCAAGTTTGGTAAAGATAAATAATAATTAATATTTCCATAATATTAACGACCTTGTGATCTAGTTTTTGAAGGTTGAATTTATAGTAGCTCTCTATAATTATAGGCACTATTTAACACTTAATTTCATACTGTGGTTATATAAAAAGAAATTCTTGAAAGTATTTTTCTTTCTACTTCGTTATTTTACCTGTTAGACTTTAATAGAAAAAAAGTCGTGGAACTAGGGGAATAAAAACAAAAGTAAAGGAATTTAATGATTTTGTCTGGAACTTCTAGCAAAACAAAAACCATAAACCAACAAATGGCTCTAAATTATACAAATATAGCGGAAAAGGGGCGAACAACAGCTATAATCTACCGTTGCCAAAACTGACAACAGGTCATCAAATTTTATGGAAATACTGCAAAAGTCGGGGAATTTGATTTGATTTTCACTATTTTTGCTCTAGCTTTCTTTTTTCCTCTTTTTGATCAATTCTATTTGCTCTGTAATTTTTGCTTGACTTATCACCTTTCTTTTTGGTTGTCTCACAACTTATTATCACTTGTTTTCCTCTCATTTCCTCCTGGTCTTTTTGTTTTTACTACCTTCTCTTTTGTGTTGTTTCCTTTTGTTCTGTTTGCTGTTCTAGTATATTCTCGTGTGTTTCTTCCTATTCTATTTTATTTCTTATATTATCTCTCACTGCTACTTTCCTATTTTACCTTCCGCCACTCTTTATCTCTTCTTTGCTCATGTTTTGCGTTTTTCTTCATCACCATTGCGACAAACATACCAAGAAAAGTCGCAAATACAGTTTAAATTGGATTTCATCCGAATGCGTCACAACCTTGTTTAGATTATAATTCAGATAACGATTATCAGTTTTGCGTGCTGATGTTAGATCATGCAAAGCACATAAGGGATCTTAAAAAGAACTACGGGAAGAGGCCCCTTTCTACAAAATGGGCACAATTATGTGCATTATGTGGTAAAGTTAGCTCTACGATTATTCATAAATATTGTCATATCGTTTTCAATTGTACGGTCAATAGAAGACAGAGTTATAGCTTAATACAACAAAAAATACTAACGAATATTTTATCTTTCGGCAATCTACTTCTCCGTAAGCCATGTTACAGGTTAATCTCAAACCTCAGAACTGCTTTATTAATTACTAGTAGTAAAAGCTGAATACAATTCCCGTGCGAGATGTGAATGCTGGTAAAGACTTTAGATTTTATAAACTACAATATTAGAGATGAGATTTTTTTAAATAATTATTTTAGATGTTTCTACTCACAGAATTAGATTAATGTTCAGAAGAATTTTGCAAAAAAATCAGTTAATAGGTACTTGGGCGAAATATAACAACTCCAGAGAGCCATCAAGATTTTAATATTTCATCTTTTAGATGATTTAAAATTCTTTATTTGAGGTGTATTCTATTTACAGAGTAAGATCTGCACTCTAGAGTATCTTGAAAATGAACCACTAAATGTTTTTCGATTTGGTAGCCAAAATATGATACTGAAGATCTCAATCAAAACTTGAGATTTTTTAATGTCTTAGAATTTCTTGATTAAGGTAAGATTTTTTCGCAGACCTAAATCAATATTCTAAGGCATCTTGTAGATTAACCTGCCCATAGTCAAGATAGTATTGCTCAATATACTGATCAGAATTCGTGAAATTCTCTTTTTTTTTGATACTTAAGAAGTTTCTGATTAAGATGTATTTCACTCATGGATCGAGATGGGTAGTCTACGGAATTTTGTATATGGTTGCTCAAGACCGCGATCAAAACTTGAGATTTTTCTAATATTTTGGAATTTTCTGATTAAAGTAACATTTTCTCACAGGATGAAATCAGTACTTGAAAACATTTTGGTAATTAACCGGTGCATGATCAAGATAGGACTGCTCAAAACGACAAACAAATTTGATTTTTAAAAGTTTTGACCACTTTTTTGCGTAGAAACTATCTTGTATCGAGAGCCAACCGATCCATGGTTGAGATATGATTGCTCAAAATAACGATCAAGATTTGCAGGGTTGCCTCTTTTGAATATTTTAGAGCATTTTGATCAAGAAGTACTCTACTTACTCCACTCCACGAAAGTTTGGAAATCAACCACTAATTGATAGAGATGTGACTACTCAAAACTGCAATTCGCGGAAATATATCAATATTCAAGATTTTAAAAATTAACCTATCCATGGTCAAGATAGAACTGCTCAAAATAGCGATCAAAATTCAAGAATCTGAATTGTACAGTTTTTAGATTCAGATGATTTTACTCAAAATGAAATCAGTACTGTAGGTCTAAAGAATTTTAAAAATCTTCCAACATCCGCTAGATCTCCAAGGTATAATTACTCAAAAACGTGATCAGAATTGTCAAAAATATTTGTTTTTGGAATTAGAATTCTCTGACTGGAGTAGGTTTTACTATTATATCGTGATTTGAGATAGTTAGAAACACAAGATCATATTAGATTGAATTTATAAAACCAAAAATAGAAAGACAGGGCCAATATTAAGTAGAAACCTTTTTTCCTTGGGCTTTTATTTGTAAAGGTTTATTTAGTGCTCATTAAGAAAAACAGGCGAAAAAAAAATCTTTGAGAACACTGCAAATTAATAAACACAATAAAGAAAGCAAGATATACTATTTATAACGACTATTATGTACATCAAAAGATAGATAAACTGTAGTGAGCAGGTGTTTAAAATTTAACGCAGGTGTTTCCAACCAGACGTACTTGTGTAATACAAATTCAAGATTTAAGACTTAATATAGTACAAAGATACCTAGCTAGTATCAGCAACAAAATAAATGTTTTTACATTGTCCAGTAAGAACATCGAAAACGCTCATTGTCAATGGGATAAAAAACAACTAGTTGTTTTTCTCCTGTTAAGATATTTTACAAAAAGATATGTCAATTGGCTCTGACAAGGCAAAAACGTTTTTACATTTTTTAAGAGTGGTAGTAACAAGTTATTTGTATTCACAAGTAACAACATATTGTCAACAACAAAATCATTTAAGTAGTTATTATCTTATTGTACCTCAACCTTTAAATTATCATATCTAATTAAAGAGAAAAAAGGAGTTGTAATCTTAATGAAAAACACCTGCATTTCAAGCAAGATAATACAGTAATAAACTATAAACCATAAATTATGGCATAACTATCTTTGCTCAATAGATAACGAAAAATTGTAATTTTCGAAATATTTTTAGGAAGAAGAAAGATTCTGAGACAAATAAGTGGTGATTTTTATGCTGGAGATCTGACTGCAATAATGGGACCTTCTGGGTGTGGGAAAACAACCCTTATGAATATTCTCGCAGGGTATACGTAAGTATAGTATTTTCCTTGGATTTTTGTTTGTTTTCGTTTCTCTTTTCTTAGTATTACTGTCTTCTACGCTTCTCTTTAAACATCCCAAACAACCTCTGTTATTGATGGAGGAGGAATATCATTCATTATCTGAGATATTATTTTATAGTTACACTAATAATTCTCTTTTTTATTATGATCTCATCTTTATAATTCTTTATTTTATAATCCTTTATTATATTTGTCTTAACTACAGAGAAATGGTACTACATAGTACAAATCAATCAATCCATCGATGACAAATAAACAAATCTGGGTTAATCTCAATTGTAGAAAACATGTATAATTAATAACCAAACAAGTATAAGTATGCAGGTGTCCCATAAGATAAAAAAATATTTCTGATTTAGCTACTTTTATAGTATACAAAAGATTAGAAAGAATGATAACAAATTTACAAATCAGATGTGTGTATTAGATAAATACGTTCATTCTAGTGAAACTAACTAAATTGTCTAAAAGATCACGGAAGTGAATTTTATTACTAAGAGTGTAAACACGAAGAAAAAGAAACTTTGTACTGCTGGAAAGTGATTCATTTTATTATATTGATCATGTGGTTTAGTGCAAGCGTACTCACAACAACAAACCAGACAGGTACAACGCCGAGTGCATTTGCACCTGGAAGTTTGCACTTAACTCAGGTATGCCAGTCTTTGTTGGGTGCAGACGTACCGAACGATCTCTCACAAAAGAGGTCGCTGGATATAAATAATACAAGATTTTAAATTGATCTGGAGCTTACAGCTTACGACCGTGTAAATATTCTAAATTATGCAGTAAAACAAGTTTTTTAGGAATTATTGAAACTGTTTTACTGTTTAAATGAATTATTTGAGGGGAAGAGGATGAATTTTTATCCCCAAGATTACATACGCAATAGTAATGACCTGTAGATTAGTTCAATTGTTTTTGTACTTTAGAAATGAAAATATAAAACGCATTTTTCGAACTTGTCATTAACTAGACAATTTGTGACATTCAATGAGTTTATTCTTGTTTTCTCAATTTCAATCAAACTATACATTTGCTTGTCACAATAAAGCCTTTGTGTTTTTAGTTTACCAATATAGAAACCTTTTTTGAAAATTAATTCTACAATTAATTATACGCATTTTTTCGGTGAACTTTAGTTTTTTTTAAATTACAAATATTTATTGAACTTTAGAATTATTTAATCTGTAAATAATCAATTACCCTTTTATACTTTGCTACTAGATTATCTGAGAGCTTTATAAAGCAGCATAAACAACTATTTTAGAGAATTATCCTACTTGCATTTAAAAAGGTTTCTTGCTACATTTTAAAACATTGTTTGATAGTTTGAAATTTTATTATAGAATGAATCTGTTTTAAGCTATACAATTAGTAGATATAATGCCCTATTTTGACAAAATTAGAAAAGTGCCGAGACCATCAGAAATACCAGATTAAATATTCATTAAATAGGAAGTAACTAATTTGCCTCAAAACACACAATAGTAAAATAGAGTTATTTACAAATTTTTATACTATTAGTGAAAATAGAATTTGATGATTTATTTGATAGAACATTTCTGAACTGAACCTCCACCGAAATAAAGTCAGTGTGTCATAAACAATTCTTTGTGCCTCTTATAGGAGCTATAGCCCTTCAAAGGTTATCACATATTCAATGTAAGAAGAAAGAAATAAGTGTCTGAAATATTCTACTTCACCATGAATGCAAGCATGTAGCAAATGAAGTAAGTTCTATACATTTAGTGTGTAGTAAATATGGGTGCTAAAGCTCCCAAAAAGGCATTTTCAGGCACATGTTTATTTGAAGTTTGAAATATTCATAGAAATCACTGGGTAAAGTTTTTCTCCGACGTCATAACTCAATCTGTATATTATCTCTACTTTGATAACAGGTACACAAAAAGTTTATTGAACTTTTAAAGAAACGTCAAACTTTCTGTATCAGAGATTAGTTTATCCCATTATGGACAAGAATTTAGTCTAATCTTGTATCAACTATGCTTTTATATTGAGAACTAGAAAAAAAGGTAATAGGTATACTATGAAATGTACTCTACAAGATGTAAATTTTATCAGAAAAATAAATAAGGAAAGCACAAAAAGATCTATCAGAAAATATTGTTGAAGAAAGAAATTTATTAATACCAAAAATGATAGAAGCAGAACAACAGTGAGAATATGCAATTATTAATTACAACGAAGTAATAACAGTTAGAGAGAAGGGTAAACGATGAAAAAGAAGAAGAAGAAATGAATAAATACATAAATGAAAAACAGCAATGAAAAAAGTTAAAATGATAACACGACAAAGATAATATACAAGTCCAACAAGAAACGTGGATGAATCAAACAAACTTGAAAGAAAATTCGACCTGAAATAAGATCAGATGGTTTTGAGAAAAATTCACATAGAAGAAAAGCAAACATAGTAAAGACATCTATGAATAAACCTACACAACCCATCCTTGCGCAATCGCTGTTAACGCCAATAGTAACCAAAGAGGAAAAGAAAATTGAAAATCAGGATAGGTGTAATCCCCAAACACAGCATATATAGCAAATAATAAATAACCGAGATGATTCTATGATAATGATAATTGGAAGAAAACTATAAAAAACAGAACAGTTAGTATCAATATCTCCGTCAACGACTGTGAAAAATGAAAACATAAACCGCAATAGATACAGTGTGTAGAAGAAGATAGAAGAAAACGCAACATAAGTTTGCAACGTGAAACATCAGAACAATGTTACAAGCTGGAAAAACAGACGAAACAATAGAGGATATAAACAATATGCCATAGATATAACTATTCTACAAGAGATAAGATGGAAGGAAGTGGAGAGATAATAAAGAAGGACTATATAACACTATATAGTGATAGAATTTATAGTGAAAAAAGATATGAATAATGCAGCAGTGTTAAATGTTAAAATAACAGATGAATAATTGTAATGAGGATCAAAGGGAAACCAAGAAATTTATTAATAATCAACAAGAACTTAAAAAACGATTTCATGAAGAATTAACAGAAATATGGGACTCACTGCCAAAGTTAATGAAAACGAATGACGCGATAGCAAGGTTAGATAAAACAAACGACAATAATGAAACCAGACTGTGTAATACATGACTTGTATACATAGTAAGCACAAGATTTAAATACAAAAGCAACCCCAAAATTAACTGGGAGGCACTTATAAGAGAGATACAAACACAAATTACTTATGCTTATTACAAAGATAGTAATAAAAAAGCATATGGAAATAGGACAGTAGCATATTAAAAAATTAAAAAACAAAACATAGTAAGTGAATACCAAAAAAGATTAGAAAGCCGGTTGAATGAAGAGCAATATCAAACGAAAGTAATCCAGACGAAAAGTGGAAAATAATGAAAGAAGATTTCATAAAAGTATCAAATGAAACTATTAAGAGGTCTAGGTAAGATGAAGTTAAAAGATGGTTCAATAAGACTGTAAAGAAGAAATACAACAAAAAAGAGAAGCAAGATTAAAATAAATGCAAACCGAAAGGTAAGAAGAGTGAGATATAGATATATAAAGAATAGAAAATGGATAAAATAAAGAACAGAGGAAAAATAGTTGTAAGACTAAAAAATATTACGAAGTTTTGCAAGAGCGTAGGAGCAACACTGTTCAAACAAACTCTATAAAAACAATACATACAACCCATATGAAATATAAATTGATGCAGGATACAAGAATATGAACCAACACAGGAAGAACTACGAAAAGTAATCAAAGAACTATAAAGTTGCAAAGCTTAAGGTATAGATAGCATATATAAAAGGATGATAAAAAAGGAGATAAAAAAATTAAAAAGAAAATATACAACATAATAGAATTTGGAAAGAAGGGAAAATACCTAGTGAATGGAACACCACTGCATAAAAAGGGGGACAGAGAAAACTGTAAGAACTATGAGATTCTGTCAACACCAATACTGAATAAATTGAACGAACACCTTGAAAACAACATTTAAGATTATCAGAATGGGTTTAGATACATATCAAGTGTGAATAAACGCAGTTCAAACCCTGCAGCAAATCATTAAAGAAAGCTATGATTACAATACACATCATCATCTTCATAGACTTTAAACAAGCGTTCGATTCGGTAAATCACAACGAACCATACAAAAATATGAATAAAATGAATACGCTGACTAAAGTTTTAAAATCAATAAAAGTTTTGCTGGATGAATCATAACCAACAGTAAAAATAGAGTCAATCATGGTTTCAGACCATTTTATGCAAAGAAAACCTAATAAGTAAAGAACTATCTAAAAACAAAGACTAAGATTCTGCAAAATACTGATCAGGCCTATAATTGCATACGCGGAAGAAACTTGGACACTCACGGAAGAGGACGAGAATTATCTAAACATAACCGAAAGGAAAATAATGAGCAAGATTTTACATCCAATGAAGATAGATCAGAATGTATGGTGATCTAGAACGAGCTTTGATATAGATAAGAGTCTGAAGGAAGAAACAATTACTAGATTCATAAAAGCTCAAAGAGTCTTATAACTAGGACACATTGAAAGAATATATAGATCCAGAGCAGTAAAGGCAATAACATTTTGGGCACCGAACACGAAAACGAAGAATGACAGAATGAATTAAAAGTATACTGGAAGACTTGCAGAAACTAAAAGTGACTAACGGAAAAATAGTGTAAAAATCGAAAACTGTAGCAAAAAATTATAAACTGTGCTATAACAAACAGTGGAGTATAAAGTAAATAAAATATTAGAATAAAGTAAAAAAAATATTAGAATAAAGTAAAAAAAAATATAAAACGCACGAACGCAATAACAGACTTCTAACCAACCCGTATAACACACGGACATCCTATGGATGTCCATTGGACATCCAGATTTCGGCGGATGGATGTCCAGTGGACGTTCGTTTGTCACAACTTTGGACATCCTACGGACGTCCGTTACTGGACGTAATTTGTACATTTTTTTGTACGTAATTTGAACATAATTCGGACAATTCTTGGACATACATAATTCTGACGATGTTTGGACATAATGTGGACGACTTTTGGGCATAATTTGGACGATTTTTGGATGAAAATTGATATCCAGTAGACGTCCACTAACGGTCGTCCAGTGGACGTCCAAACATGGACGTCCAATAGATATCCAATTTACGTCCATGGACGTCGGGACGAAATTTGGATGACAAATGGACGTCCACTGGACGTCCGGTGCTATATGGGAATCATCAATGAAACCAATAAGGCACTTTTAATAAGACAAAGAAACCGAAATGTATATACATATTAAGTGTGCATATTGGTTAATACATGTAAGGAGGCAACAGCCTCCACTTTGCATGTACTACTTCAAAAGGTTTGTGTCATTGTTTGATCAAAATCTGATTTTTACTTTCCTGTCTTACAATCGCCTTATTTAAAGGAAGTGGAAATACTACTTCAACATTCGCAAATATGCAAAAGTTGCTAAAAGATGTTTCTCTTGATATGCAGGATCTTTACAATTGTTTTTGATACTCCGGATATCGTCAAATCTTAGTTTTGTGTAGCAAATCTTTTTTTCTAATCTAAATATATTTTATTTCAAAAACTTAGAAATTCCATATAATTGCCCATTAACGTTGTTTTCCAACTCAAAGATAATATTTGGTGCATTATTTAGATCTTATCTCTGTTTAACCCTGTCATCATTCAGAGTCCAAATGATAAATTACTCATTATTAAATGGTAGTACTCTAATCTTGTATCATTTTGTCAAATTATTTTTCTTTGAATTATTTGATCTATTGCGTTAGCTACATTAGGATTTGCATTTTGCATTGTAGATAATCTTTATGTTATTATTCTTTTTCTTATTTTATTACTATGTTTTTCTTTATATTTTGTTTTTTTACTGTTTTAAACAATATTCTAATTTGTATTTTTAAATTATTTTAATATTTATTTTACATTTGTTCTTACAGATTTGTTTTATAATAACCAAGATGTCTCTTTTTTAATTGCAGTACCAAAGATGTAATAGGAAAACTCTTAATAAACGATGAACTACGTAATCATACTCTATTCAAAAAACAGTCAAGCTATATAATGCAGAATGACCATCTGCAACCTTTACTGACTGTGCATGAATCTATGATGATTGCAGCTAATCTTAAATTAGATTCAGAAATTAGCCAAAAAGAAAAGAAAAGTAGGGTAAGTGAAAACTCAATACATATACATAACACATTGAAACACAAAATGACTTTATACAGGCAAATGATATATTGGAAGCCATTGGTTTATGGTCATGTCGTAAAGTAAGAACTGGTGCATTATCTGGAGGCCAAAGAAAAAGACTGTCTATAGCTTTAGAATTATTAAGGAATCCACAAGTTATGTTTTTTGATGAACCAACCAGGTAAAAAGAAGATTCACAAATTCAGAAAAGCAGTAATTTATAAGGCTATGATTTTTTGTTTTTAGTGGTTTAGATAGTTCTACTTCAAAACAATGTGTTATGCTTCTTAAGCAATTAGCTCAAGAAGGAAAAACAGTTATTTGCACAATACATCAGCCCAGTGCACTAATTTTTGAAATGTTTGATCATCTTTATGCTGTAGCTGAAGGTAGATGTATATATCAAGGATCTATAAAAGGAATGCTTCCATATCTAGAAGATTTAGGACTTCGATGCCCTCCTTATCATAATCCTGCAGATTACTGTAAGATACATTTAATTCTTTTAATTTTAAATTCTAAAAGAGAATATCTTTAGTATTAGAAGTAGCTTCAGGAGAACATGGCATGTATATTGAAGATCTAGTCATAAAATCTGAAAACGGCCAAAGTCAAGACTGGAGAAGAAGACAAAGAGATACTCTTCAAATGCAATCTATTGAGCATATAGGTAAGAATTTTGTACTATATATGAAAAATCATAATTGATCACCTACTTCTTTACAGATAGAATGATGAGAAACGGTGTAGTAACTCCAGTAAGAGCACCTCCATCAAACTTTTCAATAAAGAAAACCTTTACTGGACAAACCGATAGTTCTAAAAAAATACAATGTTTTGCTAAAACTTATCCTACCTCATTTTGCAATCAACTCCAAGTTTTACTCAAGCGTTCATTTTTGATGCTAAGCAGGGACAGAACTCTCACATATTCAAGGATCTTGACTCATCTTTTTGTAGCACTTTTTATAGGAACTTTATATTTTGGTATAGGAAATGATGCAAAAGAGATATTGAATAATGCAAATTATTTATTTTATACCGTCATGTTCCTAATGCTTACTTCATTTAATTGTGTTACATTAACATGTGAGTTATTTTATTAAACTAATTAACTATGATGATTTATTGTAGTCCTTTCATTTTTTTAGTTCCATCAGAAATACCAATAATAATAAAAGAGCATTTCAATAGTTGGTACTCGGTTAATTCTTATTACTTATCAGTTATTATATCAGACGTACCAATTCAGGTAAGTGTTGCTAAATAAGACCGAGTCTTTAATAAGTGTTTAATTCTAAAATATTTCTTTTAGATTATTTCCACCTTAATTTATGCAATTATTACATTTTACATGACAGCTCAACCAACAGAATCATTTCGTCTATTTTTCTTTCTGATTATATGTATTTTAATATCTCTAGTGGCTCAAAGTTTTGGATTATTAATTGGAGCTAGCTTAGATTTAAAGGTATAGATAATGATTTGCATATGCATTTATAACAACTGACATTTATTTTTTTTTTCTAGAGTGGCATAATACTAGGCCCTATATGTTTCTTGCCATTTACTATATTTTCTGGATTTTTTGTTCAATTAAATGATGCTCATCCATATATGCGATGGTTATTTCATGTATCATACTTAAAATATGGTTTTGAAGGTTTAATGTTATCAATATTTGGTTATGATAGAGGAAAATTACCATGCTCAATAGATTATTGTCATTTTGTATATCCAGATAAGTTTCTTGATCAAATGGATATGGAAGATGCCGTTTATTCTCACTGCATATATTTCTTGCTTGGACTGACAATTTTTATTCGTACAGTAACTTATTTTATTTTACAAAGTCGGGTTAGAAGATGATTAACTTTATTTAAATATAATTTAGAGATTATTACTTAAGCACTTTAGTTCAAACCGCAGTAGATTTTGTGATGACTGTTTTGTCGATAATCATGGCCATTTTAATAATATCACGTATGTGTTCAAGGCTTAGTGTGATAGCATAGTATTGGGTAAATAGATATTCTAATTCATTTTACTGTGTTACAATAAGTTTTAAAAAATTAACTATTTTGTTTGTTTAGGTTGATTTTATCTAGCTTGAATTTATTTAAGAATATTAAATTTTTTTATATTTTACTGTTATTTAGAAAATTTTATTGCTTTCTAGTAATTTTCTTTATAGCATAATAAGTTTTAAGTAGCTCAAATTTTCTGCACTATTATTATATATCTAGTTCTGCTAAAAACATTTTGTTTTGTTATTTAAAATATTTTAAATCATTTGTACATTCCAAATAACTATATAATATTTAGGTTGTAACTTTTGGATAATGTATTATCGAAAGTTTATATTCTCATACTTTTATACCATCATATTATACAAAACGTTTGTATAGAAATATATGCTATTTTTATTATTAAAATGTTTTCTTACGCTCCGAAGTCTGTAATATGTATACAATATACATAATGTAAGGTAACATGTAATGAGCTGCTGCTGAATTGGGTAAACTAGTTTTTTGATTCTGAAACCCATATTATGCTATGTATTTCCCCATGAATGAAGATATAATTGAAATGGAAAAAAAATATCAAAACTACATATTTTGAAATTTTAACAAAGACATAATGGACAGAAAAATTGCATAAAGCAGCTTGCAAAGAAAGAAAGTTTCCAAAAGGCAGAATCTTAGCAAAAACAAAACAAAAAAAGTTTACTTGATATCCTTTCATTAAAGTTTTCAATAACTAAAATAATCAAAAAACAGTTGATTACTGGTTTGGTGGTTGTTAGGAAACAACATAAGTAGATGATCACATGGGATCACATACTCTATATTGTGTAGCATCCAAAATAATGCATAATTTAAGATTTTATGAGAGAATTTCTTGATTTGCAAGAAAATATTCGTTCAGAATTGTATAAACACAAAGGCCTGAATCTTAAAGATAGGCAACACACATTACATTACATACGCTGTGCTGGTCTAAAAGCAAAATGAAAAAAAAATTAAGTTAAAAAATAAAAATTAGATTTGTCCGTGATAATTTTGACTCTTAAAGTTTCAGGGGTGTAGATGATCCTCTGACAGATTTACCAACTTTAAGTAATTTACTTTTACAAACAAAAAAAAACAATGCAAGAAGAAAAATAATTAAAATATTAAATCCTACCGTTGCTTTGGCTGGATCATTGATATTGGATTCTTAGGACAATTTTATTTTTTATTTTTCCTTTTTAATAAAAGTCGTCGTAATGAAATTAAAAATTTTATTTGGAAGAAACAAGCTATCACTAAACTTTAATAATGCTTATTAAAATTCCATATAATTGTCCATTAACGATATTCAAGTTTTATGAGGTGCAAATTTCGCAATGTAATTTTCTTTTACGTTTTAAAATACAACAAGCTTATCTTAATTCAGCAGTCTACTAACTACGCCTATTAGCTATTGTTTGGCGTATGCAGAATCTTTCAAGAGTAGATGACAAACTGTTTCATCATCTCACTTCCTGCAATAAGGCATAATACTTATTCTAGCATGTCTTGTACAAGAGATGTTAGTTTTACAGCTCCATATTGATTTCTTTAAATGGACTGTTAGAATTATTCGGTTTTTCATCAGTTAGTTACTTTATTTTAAATAACTGTTTAACTGTATAATAATAAATAAATTTTAAAACGTACCATAAATGCGGGTCAACATTCTGCACTCGCTTGCAACACACTTCTCGGATGTAATCTGCTTGCTCTGAGATAATGCGATACATGCAGTCACGTTTGTAATTCTAGATGTTCGTCCTGTAGAAATCAGACTTAATCTGCCCGGGAACAGTGCCCTGATTTTGACAAGAATAATTTCATATCACTATTTTTATTTTAACTTTAGATTTTTGTATTATATTGATTGTAGATAACAGTATTAACATGGTCCTTATATTCTGGAAAATTCTAAATGACGAAATGGCATAAACCTGCAAATTCCATTAGTTTATTTTTCACTAGTATTTTGTGAGTTTCAAAGCATTTTTTCTCACTTTATAAGGAACATTGCTGTAAGCCTTAAATAGATGTGGACCAAGACAATTTGCTCCCGTGCAAATGAAATCCGTATGAAGTCTGCTTAAAATATTTTTAGATGCAATGAAGTAAATGAAAATAGAATTCTGATTAAGACTTTGATAAGACCAATGCATAAGATTGCTTCTCTCAACTGCTGAAAATGATTTTTTCTTCTAGCATGGAAGAGAAGCAAGAGAAGAATCGTCTATACTTTATATAACTTTGCTTTTTGGTCTTTTCAATAACTCATGATAATATTAACAGGCACTTGGAAAATATTTATTTTCAATATTTCACAACTTCTTAAAAGTCATATTACATATTTGTAAGAGAAAGTCTACCCAGAGATGTTTCTAGAATCGGGTTTGAATGGGTAAAATCATATTTCTAAATGTCTAGATCTTTTGGTCTGTATGGGTCTCTGTGCCATTAAGCTGCTCAGACTTTTCAAGTTACTTGGACCTACTGAATAAGTTTTCCTTATTAACAGTTATCTGCACTTTAAGTCTTCCCAGCTGAAATATTTTTAATACTAACTTGTCTTGTCTTGTTTAAAACTATTCAAGTAACATTTACAGATCATAAAGACAGTTCATTTTCAAACTATATTCCCTCCAGGGTTTTTATTTTTTTACAAGCTTGTAATAAAATGTGATTACCTGATTGTTTTACTATTCTTTTTAAGTTGAAAAAAAAGAAATTTTAATTTTGAAATTTACTATTTTAGATTGTTATTTTCTTTATAAATACGAGAATAGTATTACAAATAGAACAAGGAAAGCATTTTGTCAACTACCAAGAAACATAAAGCTGGAGAAGCATGAGAACTTTTTGAGATTAGATAATAGAAATAGATTCCGCTTCTTTTACTTTGAATACATTTTTATTTCACCACAAGCAATTAATAGTAGGTAAGATAACTTTATTAAAAGTTATGGTTTATGAATGAAGAACACTATTACATTCTTTGTTTTTGAATTAATATTGCAATGATAAGTCATTCCATTATGATAGTGTGGTACCAAACTTTTTTTTTTCTCAAGTACATTACTTTCAATACATGCCTACACACATCATATACTCATACATAAAGGCGTACATAATTCTTAGCTTCATTGATGCAATTAATAGCATATTTGAATTGGCCATTAACTGTTGACTTATTTGATAAATTAGTTGCCTATGTTTAGGCGTTTGCTGTATGTTGAATAATACAACATAGCAGATACGCCCTTGTAAAACCACAACAAGAAATATGGGAAATTTTCAACATTTAAAATGGCCTGGGGGTATTGAAGAGTCATTGATGAAAGTTAAAACCACGGTCATTATTAGACTTACGAAGTAAATATACAAACCGGTTAAAAATATCTCAAGCAACAATATTTACCTAGTAATATTTCGTAGAAAAAAATCAAACATAACCGCAGGGTTGGTCGTCATTATTTTTCTTTGCGAAATTTTGCGTTATAGATGATTTATACTAACGTCATTTACGCCACATTTCTGTATCATAGTTTTTTTTTATTTCGTCATCTATGTAATTTTTAACAGATTTGAAGATTATTGTTATGGTGTAATTTAAAAATCACCTACGTTACTATTACTATTATAGACATCCGATGATATTTAATGCTGAATCGTTAATTGTTTTAATAATAATAAATTGATATAAAACTTCAAACAATAATATTAATCGCCTAGAAATATTTTGTTCATCGCTATTACATCGGGTTTAATATTGTAAATGTATTGACCCCTAATATTATACTCAATTTATTAAAAGCAGTTGAAAAAAATGTTTTCCGTTTTTTTAGTAATATTAAAAAAAAGATTTTTACTGTCGTAAATTTACGCCGAATGATAAAACCGACCTTGGTGAATACCTACAAAACATCATTAAACTAGTCAGTGTTGCATCATTATATGTATATAATATAGGTATTATGATATTGAAGTTTATTACCTTACATTACATACTACATTCATAAATGAAATTTAATGTTTTTAATGGAATTTTGCATTGTGATTTGTGTAGCTATAGTCACGACAAAAAAAACATGTAATTCGTGCTGGAATCGGTAATTATTATAAAAACAAACGCCAAAAAAATTTTAGTTTTTTTTTTCTTTCAATGTTAAAACCAGCTATGGGAAAAACAAGTAAACTGGACAAAAAAAAGAAATAAAGGTCAACGGTCTAACGTATAGGTAACTACTAACCAAACTAATTTGTTGGTTGGTATTTCTTAACCAATTTTATGAATTACCAGATAAAGAAGACGGTGTTTGTACATTTTTGCTAACATAAAAGAAGCGAATGAATCAATATATTATGAAGTGGTTAGTTTTGGAATTGTCTCTACATTTATTGTTCCGTTGTATAATAAGACCTACATACTTTGGGCAATATTATTTTTTATGTACCTATACCCATTGACGGATACGCATTGTAATTTAATTGCAACTGCTATAAAATCTACTTATATACATTTTATTCAAAGATCCATTCAATTTATGCCTCTGCATAATAGAGCACTTTACAATATTATTCACAAGATTGCTCAAACGGTCTCCTAAAACTGAACTGAATAGTGTCGTAAAAATAAGCACTTACAGTTAATCTTAGTTAAACCAAAAAACAAAAACTACACAATATGGTTCTCACCTCGATGAGATGTTATTTCTTTGAGACTTTTGAGGAAAATATTTGAGAGTGGCTTTTAACCAAAAACTGATTTAGGAACAAAATATAGAAAAAATCTGCAATACATTGGATGTTTGGTAATATCCATGACGTGATTTTGCTCCAATTATTGAGACTATTATTGGGTGCTTATAAACCAATCGTGCCTAAGGAATAGGTTGGATATAAATAGTTTAGTGGAAATTACTTCAGGTTTAGAGGTATATTTACTTTTGGAGATCATTAATTAGCTTTTTCGTATATGGTGTGCAAAAGAAGAAAAGTCCATACGACGACAGTGTATACTCTTAGACTGTTAAAATCACTAATGTTTTTGATGTTCCAAAGACCACATAATAGTATAACTTTAGCAATGCACTAGAATACCATCTTTAAGGTACTTCAGTACTTGGTCTAAAAGTTTTCGTGAATCAGAGCGCCTAGCGTTTATACAGGAACACTACCACCATCAGCAGCGCCATCTTTGTAACCCTCCACTTGCGCATCAACCACATTCAACAACTTTCAGCCATGCTTTATCAGAATTTCATTAGCATTCTGCGACCGGGACTATACCAACAGGCTTCCACAGTAACCTTAATGTAACCCTAATCGAGGCGGGTCGCTGCCATTAGGTTCACAAAGATCTCTCAACTTTTGACTTCACATTTATATATGCAAACTTTCTGTCTTTACAGAACTTTAAGGTCCTGGAATTCTTCAAGTGTTTGTAAACCGATTCTTGCGGTGCTCAGAACTCTTGCTGGAGAGTTTTAAGGCCAAGTCCGTCTAATCTTTCAGTAAAAAGTTGGAAAGAAAGCTGCTAGGCTCCACGTGCCGAAAATAATAAAAATCTTTAAAAATAAGAGAATCCTTTGAACTTCAGGTTGTATTTATAATATTATGATAGGATTTTTATTGGAGACTATACAGTTCATATATTAAAAGAGCGCCAAGAAATGTAAGTTTCAATGCTAACCCTTTTTTAACCGCACTGTTAGTATATAGCATATAGCCTGGAAACTCACGGCAAATCTACCCAAGGCAACACTCTCTTTCACATCTCAATGTGGACTATGTATGCAACATAACTTCTGCAGATATACTACTGCTCTCATTTGGAATACTAAGGAGTGAGGATATAGTTTTCTTTATACTTACTCCAGTAAATCTTCCATTTCTATCACCATGTACTTAGAAAAAGAAAGCACGTTTTACTTTCTTGGTTACTTCTATGTGTGTTATTATCGCTGTTTTAATGTCTAACTAGCGTTTTTTCATTCCATAAATAGCCTTGGGCTTTATATTGATATTTGCTTAGTACGTGGTTATTTTTTCTTTGGCCTTGTATTTAATTATGTTTTCTTCTTGAACCATTTAGGTCAGTTTATTTGGTTCAACTGCAACTACTTTTGACATTTTTTTTAGACATTCACAAACAGAATTCAAACTGGTATAATTGTTTCAAAATAATCATCAATACTTATATTTCTCGTGGTAATTTCTTGCAATGCAAAGATATTATACGCCCAATAAATTGCTATAATGCCATGTTCATTATTATTTTTTTCCCAAAAATTTTTTATCTTACTTTATCAAATTAAATATGAAAACAACCAATACGGAAATGCTTTAAATGTTCTTTTACAAATATTTTGCAAAGAGACATGTAAGATAGTGCTCGTCAAAACAACTTTATTGTTCTCATTGATTGCAATAGATAAATAATAGTTTTATCTTCCTGAAACATACCCACCTGTTCTCTTGAAATATTTCAAGAGTAGTATAACATATCATAAAAACTATTAGGTACTTTTGATTTTATGTAATATCGTAATATAAGATGATAGGTTATCTGCCTTTTTAAAGCATAGATAGGCCGAATTATTTGATATCTTTCTATTGATTTTAAGCTGCTCCAAGAAACAAGAAGAGGTAATTTTAAATCTTGACAACTGCCGCATTTTTAAAGGAATTAGTCATCAAGGTCAGGTATTTAAAGAAATCTCTTCAACACTTCACCTACATTAGACCGAGAATATTTAAATAAATAGTCGAGTGCTCTCATTACATTATTGATTACTCATCTAGTCTTCAATACGTGATGTGGGTTGAATCTCAATCTCCTTTTTCCTATATTTAAGAAACGACTACAATAAGATTTTATCTGAGTAATTTTCAAGTCATTTTTGTAATTATCAATACTTATGGTTTCGTCGTTGGGTAAATAATATATTAAAAGTTGAAAAGTCTGATTTGCTCAGAATCATACCGAGTTTCACGGTCAAGGATATTGCCCAACCTATATTCGTATTTATCTTTGTTGAAAATATCAATGTATGGCAAGAGAATATAATCCATCACGTGTTAAGAAGGTAAATGGTGAGCGAAGCAAATGCTGGGGAATCTTTCAAAAACATTGTTTCATCGAGGTGAGAAAATCACCAACTTGTTGAACTACAAACCTCCTTTCAATTTTTAATTCCCTTTTTGACAGAGGAAATTCTCATCGAATTATCTAAGAAATCGAAAAAGGCCAGAAATTGCATCTTTTTTTCCAAATTCTTCCCCCCTGGATGTTACCCGTCAGATCTAAGAGAAAGTAACAGCAGCTAGTATTGATCTGGGAAAACATTTTTCGGTGAAGAAGGTTCTTGCATCGAAAGGTTTTCAAGCTATACAGAATTAAAACCAACTTTCAGTACTAACTAAACAAGTTTTATTTGAATATCTCTTTTGTTTTTTCTGCTGTTTACTAGGGTTTTTATTGAGTTTTGTACATGAATAAAAATTTTACCAAATATGCAAAATTAATGTATAGTATATAAAAACAATATCAAAGTTACCCATCGTCATTTTTCATAATTGCCTGTGGTTTCTGTCTTTTTTTTGTGAACCACTTCAATTGTTAAGCAATTTATTTTTGTTATGACTACTCTACAATTACGTGGAAGATTGTTACTTTTTATTGTGGTTTCCAAAACTAACAAGCGCCTTCATATGCATCTGTCACCTTGCTTAGGCCATGTCTTCGATAAAATTCCTATCTATAACCTCAATAAATCTCTGTTAGATGCCCATAAAATCCCTGACTCTATCTGCATTTCATTTTGTGCTCATGATCATTTTTTGGAATAGAACTTTATGCCTTACTATTCTGTCAGAATTATTGGCAACTTTTTGTTGTGTGCTTTTTCTAACTTTTTCGTTACTTTTCTATCACTACCAGCATCTGGACTTTTGGTTTGACTCGAGGAGAGCTTGAACACTTCCTTCTTGCCGATCTATGCATACAAACTTTGGGTCACTCGCTTTTGATCTTTCTGATCTTTTATTTACCTAGATGTTTTCTTCTGCAACTCATAGGAAAATCCACAACAATGTGATATGGTAAAGAAGCTATCAAGCTTTAAAGGTGTCACAAGTATGTACTACAAAATGATTTTGTGAATGTACTGCGACTACATGCTAATTAAGAAGAGAAACAAACTGAGAGTGACTTGAAATGTTCATCATAACAAGTTGAGTTTTTTAAATGTCACATTTTGCTTTAAACTGTACTTAATCCCTCGATATCCTGTTAGGAACACTTATTCAGAGTGATGGTTTCATCAAAAGATCAATGTAACATAAGCTAGTCCCTTGAATGTGGGAAGACAATTTTAAAAGTCAACTAAACTAAGGCAGCCTATGTTATAGAATAATTGATACTGTCAGTACCATAACCATAGCATGACCTTCGATTTATAGTTCAAACAAAAATGTATTTCAAAAGCCAATGGCTGAAGTAGCCATAAGTTGTCTCTTTCAATTTTTCAGTGATGGAACACCCTTTCTCTGAGGACTGTTCAAGACCTTTTCGATTGAAATTAGCTGTGTACAAATGTCCTAGATATAACAGTCATGGCCAACTCCAAACAGGTAAGTTTCTGGACACCCGTTATAGTCACTATATAGTAACAACTATATAAAAGTTTTACCTAAAGTTTATTTCCCAAGTGTAGAAAAATAAATTTTGTATCTTGAAAATGCTACACTTTAAGGCATTAGTATATACAGGGTGGTGCTGGTATGAATAAAGAAAATTTTTATTATTTCGCTTTCGTAATAAACTTTGTTCTTTGTTCCTTAATGATTCCAACAAGATAGAATGATCAAAGGATACCTAATAATTTGGATTTCTCGATATCATCACCCTATAAAGACCATCCAGTTTAAACTTCAATTATGCTTTTTAAAGAACAAAAATCAACGTTACTTTTGGGAAAGAGGAATTTGAGAAAAAACATTAGAACAAATCGCAAAGAAAAAAATTTAGAAGACATTTGAGAACTTTATTCTTTTTCAATATTTTTACAAATAGTGATGCTGTCTTCAATAGACAGATCGTTAGAAGATCCTGTACCTACATGAAATAGCAATCTTGTATGAATATTTATATTCATTTCAAAGACACATTATAGTTTAGATTGCATGTACTAAATTTAGTTTTTAGTTTCATAAAATACGTTTTGACATCTCATTTGTTTTCTTTAAAGAAGAAAAAACGCAACCAATCCGACTATTAATAGAACCTCTACAAGAACTAGTTTTAAATTATAAGACATCGCGTCAGAATTACTAAAAAATACAATGTTTAGACTAGTTTGAAGATTGATTTTGATGAGCACTTTTAAATATATTTGTTTGTTTGTTTTTTATAAATATTTTTTATTTTATAATATTCAAGATGAGAAAAAGACGTTATAATATATCTTTTAGCATTTTATTTTGACCACAAGGCATTGAGACAGATTAATATGTTTGATTGTATCTTTTACATGCGCTAAATAAAATGTCATTTGATATCATCAAAAGACATTCCTTATAAAAGTTGATATTCAAAACATCCTGACGTCAAAATGACGTACGTATGTAATTTCCAACTCATACAAAATTAATTCTTGTTGAGGTACCAAAGACATGTAATGGCATAAGAAATACAAAGTAAGGGTGCGACTCTTTCAGGTTTTATGCATAACATATTAAGTAAAGATACTTTTTTAAAAACCACTAATTACGTAGATGATTACATAAGAAATATACAAAGATACGCCATGGAATTTATTTCTATTGTGTTGTTCATCAGAATCATATTTTTGATAACACCCGCGACTTGTACCTATTCCCAAAAGTAAAATGTATTTTAAGAAATAATCTTCTTTAACAATACAATTATGTAAGTCATAGATACGTGAAATTATTGGTAGCTACCAAGGATGTTTTGTTATCTATCCGGAATCTATGTAATGTATGTGTTGGGTAATACACAGAATTTGCTATTAGTGCTACTGTATACTTTTCAAGTTTTCAAAGAAAAGCGACATTAATTTCTTGGTTATGAAATATTCATAGTGACTTTTAATTACTTACCAGTTCACTTTGTTAATTTGGTTTTTCACTTTGCAATCAAAAGTTTTGATTAAATTAATTCAAAACCACTTAGGAAAAACAGACAACCCACTGGGTTTATGAACGCAAAAAAACAACCAAAAATTGTGTAACCGACTTTTTAAGTTGTTGAATGTTTTTTTTTAGTATAGAGATAAACAATAAGGTCATAAAAAAGAATGGAAAAACCGTAATTTAATTAGTATTCGGGTGACCTGTACGAATACAATATGAATTCTAAATTGAATAAGAGAAGACAAGTATATTTATTTATTTTTTTTAACATCCTGGTTCTGGTTGCTCCATCCAAACTGATTAAGAACAAAGATATGTCCTTTAGGTCGTTGAAGGAACGGACATGTCTTTCATTAATACTTCAGAATTATAAATGTGAAAAGCAAATAATGTTCAATTTATACATTGAAACGTCTATTCTGTATTTCTTTCCTTTTAAATATTGTTATAAAAATAGAGCGCAATTATTATAAATTAGTGAAAACGATGACTGTTTATCTAGTTTTTCAAGTTCAAATTGACTTTAAATTATCTGTTAAATGTAAATAGTATTACAGAAAATGTTACGTGTGAGAAATGTTTAGAGAAATAATAAATTCTAATATAAAATGTTTGTGTTATTTTAAGCGTATTGTTACGAAATTTCTTATGATAATCAATTCAAATCCTAAACGAATATTATTTTTTATCAATATTAACAAAAGATTATCCCACCATAATTTGCACACAGACAATCCCTAGACATTTATTACCAAATCCATGCGTGGGTTGTATTTTGTGCCTTGTGTAGCGTCAAACTGAACTATTTAACATGCAAGAAAACCATATTAGGATTAATGACGTAAAAAGCGTAAAGGATTCGTCATAACGACATCCTGTCAGAGTCCAGAGACACACAGATGAAAGATGAGGTCGCGTAATCACTGTATTTAAACTTTGCATACAACTTGCTTTCTTAGAAAAGTTCAAAGATAGCTACATACTTTTAATATTGTTTATGCGTGAGAATACTCAGCCATTATAATATTACATTTTCTTCTGAATAGAGGTGAAATACGTAAAAATCTTAGTTTTCATTGATTAATTTTCCGAGAAAATAAAACTGAATAAATTCGCAGTTCTCAAAATGTGTCACCTGTTTTTAACGCCAGGATATTATTAGCCAACTCCAAAGATCGAAACTATGAATTGAACGTTAAAATAAATTATTTCCGAGAGAAGATTGTTTACACATTTTCACATTTATTCGAAATTAGTAGGTACCCAGTAGTTATACAATTGTCAACTGATAATTTAATGCTATGGAATTGAAAACAACAATGCAACTTCCTGTAAAACGACTTCCTATAGCATACAATACAACAGAGGTAAAATAAATGCACAAAAACCGACGGAAAACCTTGGAAGAAATTGAATCAATTTTGACACATAAAGAAATTAATAATTAAATCATTCAAAAGGAACATAATATAAATAGATAGTTTCTCATCCGGTCCTTAACATTTCAGTTTTATTTTTGGAGAAACAAACCTATTTCTGTGCATTAGTATAATACAACCAATTAATAAAAATACTAATATTAGATAAAACCAGACAAAACTATCATCCTTTATTGCCTTGGATTTAGAATCTACATTGTCGACACGAGAGCTATTTATTATGAGTAAATTACGAAGTAAAAGTTGTTTACATTTCCTGTGATTATCTAATAATTTTTATTATAATATTCTGGGAATTCACTATTTTTTTGATTAATTGTGAACTAAGCCAAAATTCCAGTATGTGCTATAAAATTAGTTTTTGTCTGATAGCAAATACTTTCAGGTGAATTCAAAAAATAAAAAGTTAGAGGAAGTTTCTTCAACCTTCACATATTCTTCTGCAATAGAATATCCTTACCTTAAAAAGAATATTTTATTATGTTCATCCGATCCTTTTTTCTATCAAAATGTTTAGTTATATTGACTCAGTTACTTTCAACTTTGCTCCTCACATTGTTATATCAACTATATTTCAAATTTTTAGAAATTTGGAGAATATAGTTTCCAACTCCAATGTTCTTTTTGCCTTTATAAGTTGTTCAAAATGTTTTGCTGAGTTTTCTTGCTAGCAAAATTACTTTGATACCAATACAACGTAAGCTTGGATATGTTGATAGTCCAATATGCTATGGTTTGCTTATCTGTTGTCAGAGCTGGTTCAGTGAATCACGAGTCAACCCTCTCGTATACGAGCTTGTACAAGCCTATCTATTTATTACAAGTACCTGAATAAAAATAACATGGTCATAAATCATAATATTCCAAAAGATGAAAATCTTTTCTTTTACTTCACTTCGAAAAGACCTCTCAATACTTATACTTTGTGAGTTTCAAAATGTCTTTTTCCAGTTTATGAGGAACACTGACATACATAGGCCCTTATTTACTTAAAATATTTTTTTATATAATTTTTTGTTTGTGTTCAATGCTGTATGTACTCTTCTATTCAAAAGTAAAGCTTGCAACTATTGTAAATGATTTGGGCAATATTTCGTTAATGTAAACTAGACCTCTATAGTTTGTTATTAGGTAACATTGAACTTCAAAAAATTATCATAGATGTAAATGTCACAGATTGGATTTAATTGTTGTATTAATATTTTCTTGGGTTACCACAAAAACCATTTGAACAGATCTCTAATTTATAACATGTAAATAAAGTCTACGCTTTACTTTTAAATAGAAGGGCATATATAAAAATAATCTAATGCAAATGAATGGCGAGTTTGCATGTACGATATTTTAACCAAAGTATAAAATCTGTTTTCTTGTTCATGGACCTATCACTTACCGGTTTTGTAGTTCTTATTAGGAGCGTTATTTCAAAGCGTTTCTTAATCGTTTTAAGAAAGCTAAATACGGTTTTGGACAGCCCTACACAACGGGTCACCTCCATTGGCCCAAAGTCAGGCTCTGTCCTCCATTAACCTTCTTAAAAAAACGAAATTCAAACACAGCGCAGGCGAGGTCTTCGAAAGACCACCTGAAGTGACCTAAGATCGGGCTTCTCTTTCCATTAACCTTGTTTAGAGAATTAAAAACAAATACGAATTAGTATACTCATATTAGTTAATTAGTTAGTTGATCGACGTCATCTCCCCACCATACTGACTAGAATCCTTATTTTCAGCCGAAATAGTAGAGGTGTGGTGAGATTAGCTAAAGCAGAATCCATTCGGAGTGTTTTGTTCCATTTTGGCATCACCCGATATGGAATTTCGAGTAGTAGGGTGCAGTAGGTGGTTTTGTTGTGTTTGGATGATATTGAGGAGCGCGGCGTGGTGGTTGTTACGTTGATGGAAGAAGTACATCACGGGTGATTATCTTCGGTGATCATAAGTACCGACTATATGAAGAAAGGAACTGACGATGGAGGAAATAGAGAGCGGTTGGTGCATCGTAAGATTGTATTGTTGGATTTATTGTGTTACTGTCTGGAAGTTGACTTTCTGTTTTGATTTGATGCCCAGATGTACCACTTCCTATGGTTAGTATGCAGGTGTTACGAATGTTTGTTGAATTTGTGCCCATGTGTTGCTATTACTTATTGTTTATACCCAGACATTCAAAAGTCAGACCGTGACAGGGGCAATGCACATGGTAAGATATACATTGACTGTTGTGGGCGGTGTTGGCGAAGAAGACGGAGGGGGAGACTTTTGGATTTGCACAAAAACATATCGTTTTGTTAGTTAGGCATACAAACAACTGTCCGGATCACACCTCTACAGGCACGCTCTGTGATTTTAGAAAATAGTGGCAGAGAGAGCAAGGACAGGAAGTGCACACTCGACACTGACAGGGTAATTTTAGGAGGAAATGTAACGTAATTGTGATTCCGGGGGTTGCTAGCTAGAGGGAGTCTTTAGCGGATTGCCAGATGACCAACGGAATGTCAGCGGAGGAAGCACTGCTAAACGTTTTCCCACTATTGGGCACCACGCGAATCTTTATCTCATAATAATATGAGTTTGCCTCAGGGCGCTTTAAGTTCTCAAACAGATTCTGCAAATGTTTTCTTTTCGCTCTTATATTTCTATACAGCTCAAAAGACTAGAATCCTCATACCAAATTATACAAGATTACTGATAAGTGCTTTAATTTAGTCAGTAAATGTCTTACTTAAGACAAGGCCCATGCTACACAACCGTTACAAGTAAGGAAAGTTAATTACTAACAAAAATGGTATTATTGATAGTATTAAAGAAAAGTTGTTTTTTTCTTGCATTTTCATCTTGCATCTTCAGCCATGAACAACAGTACATAGAGACTACAGTACTGGTATCTTCTCACGTCAAGGAGATTTATGTAGAATCTAAGTAAAGAGTGATCTCTAAGGAATTTAACCTGATCTTGCCAAATACAAAAGTAGCAGAGTGATAAGAGTTACATGAGAAACAAGTTTTTTCCAAAATTTTTATCTGGAAATGTTTTGGAGTCTTTTTTCTCCAAGAATTGAGTTATCAGCAATGAGAGATACACTCTAGATCAAATACCATAAGTTTTTGATGTCAAAATGCCAAAATTCATTTCTTTTATAAACCTTCTAACGGACTGATGATTCAGTAAAGTTTATCTCCTACAATTAAAATTCTAATAAAGAAAGCAAGAAGCCTGGATTGGATTACTTATTTTCATCAATGTTATTTTTTTGATTTGAAGTAACTGATAACAATTACGGGAAAATTTTCTTCTTGTCTAAGACTGATTGTATGAATTAAACGGCTGTATTTGCGTAATAATAATTACAGTGAGCCGCGTATCAGATTGTAGTGTTAACAAATTGGGTCATACAAAACGGTATCTTCCAAAATCGTAAACTGTTGGAATCTTGGTAGCTAAACGCAGAGTCGAACTGGCTCAGGATACTAGGAGTCTAGAAATCAGAGGCCAAATCAGTATGGATGCCATGTAGGGCCAAAATCCAAAATCCCAACGTTTTGGCAGGTCAAGAAAATAAGTAATGACCTATAATTACTACGGACTCGATCTTGGACTGTGATGGGTTTTCTATGATCTTCGAATTTGGTTTGTTGCGTTCGACTGCAGAGTGTATAAAGAAGATCTTTGTTTGGGTTTATTTAGTATATTTCGTGGGGATTTCCTGTTTTGTTCTTATAACTGTAGTTTTGGACGTCTCCGCCTGATCTCTATTGTAGTTATATTTTTGACTAGTTTCTACTGCAATCTATATTTACAAGCCTAATGCTATGAACTTTTTTGTGTATGTGGCAAAAGGAAATAAGAAGAGTTTAGTATCAGACGTAATATCAAAACTTTCCTTGGTTCCTCCGACTTCTGTTGACTTTTTCTAATTCTTTGACTTTGATTTCTTATGATTTCAGTTACCAAACAATATAGTTTAATGAAACTCTTTCAAGACACTCTGAAATGTGTTATCTTAACTTTTTAACGCGCTGGTAGTCATTCTAGTTGTGACAAATAACACCTAGAGATGAACCTACAAAAAATACAAAACACGAGTCGTTGAATAGTAGACTATAAAAATAGAGATTGTCAAATTTCAGATAACACATCAGAATCTTTATTTGATTATGTCTCACTGTTATTATCACTTTTTTACCTATTGAAATGTTTCCAAGCGATATAACTACCTATACATTACCAAAATCCAATTTATTTGTCTTCCTTTCTATAAGGTTTTAAAAGGCTTTGATTAATGATGTATTGCAAGATTGTAATTCGTTGTACATTCGCTTTGCTTACGATTCGTTTAACGGCTGTATTTATCACCTTCATTCGTGATGTTGCTCGATTTAATTCACTAATTTGCTTTGTTTAGATTTTAAGATTGGCGTGTAACCGCAAAAGTAACAACAAGCAGCTAGATAGCGAAGACAAACTTTTTTTAGTCTTTTAGCCATCCATCCATAACATTGAAACTTCTAGACCAATCTCATTTCAATTGTTGTAGTTTTAGTATTCACTAGACAAAGATACTACATGCAAATCACTGACAAGTGAATTAATCTCAGTTTAGAGCTCTGTTGTCTTACCATTTAGATATTTAAATCAGTAACTGCTACTCTGTGGATATGAAAAAGGCTGTGACCCTTAGTATAATAAATTAAAATTAAAACCCAATTACTTTTTTTTAATTGTTTTAGTTTGTTCCGTAATCTTTCTTTATGGGCACAATCGCATTAGAGTCATTCGCTAGAATTTTATTGCTAATCATGATAATACTTACATTAATTTTTTAAATTGTCTTAAATACAAACTTGACTTCATTAAATAAAAAGTAATGCGGTATTTAATAAACAGTTACCTGTGTAATTTACCATTTAAGGACTACATTGTGTATTTGTTTATACCAATCTACCTACAAAATAATTATTTTTTAATTATTCATAAACGATTTGTGTTGATAAAGTTTATTGTTGTATTTGAAACATAATGGAGATAATATCAATAAAGTGTAGAAAGAGTAAAATTATTTTTTTTTATTATTATTAAACATTAAAAAGTTAAAGTATGTTGAGATTTCTGTATTTTATTTGCATGTGTAATACTCATTTCAATAATTTTGCAATTTCTCCTGTTTTATTAAATTCTGAATTTGCAATTTTTGTGATTAACTGATTACCTATTCTATGTAACGTGTTTATACTCAGTAATAAAAATCCCAAACGAAATTTTTTATTGCAAATCAATTTAAGAATTTGAGATTTCGCTATGAAATCGAACACTATTATTTTTCTTCAATTCGAAATCGTAAAAAAATATCTAAACTTGCATTTGCTACAGGATTGTGGTCATATGACAAATGAGAGAATATCGACTTCATACAGTATAGATACTTAAAATGGTATAGTTATGTGATTTTTTATTATTTGGATGGAAAGCAAATATTATCGTATTCAAAGACTGGGTAACATTATATGCTTGTCAAAAAGCATCTGAACGTAACAGCAAGCAATTCATTAGCACACCTACATTTTAAACATTTTTGCCACAAGCATAACGTAAGATTTGACTGATGTAGCGTAACTAGTTCGAGATTAGTGTGGGATATAAAACTGGTGGTGCACCCAGTGTTGTGTGGGTAACTTTTCAAAGTGAATATATTGGTTATAAAACCAAAAGATACTTTTTTTAATGCTAACAATTAATTAGACTTTGTGTTTTCTTTGTTTACTCAGAAATTATTTAAGTGTTTCAGTTAAAATATTTTAACCTACCGAAAACATTTTTTTAGACGGAAGAAGTCCTGAATGGAATTTAATAACAGAGATAAATATTCTACATAGAAGATGAAGATGTACTATACTATATTAATTGACATTATACTTATTGTGCTAATAACACGAACTAAACAGTCGTACTACACAGACGTGAAAAATGCATGCATGAATATTCAATGTGCCTACGATATTTTCACTCAATTGCATCTGCTTTGTTAAGTAAAGGCATGCCTAATGTTGTTAGATCGACAATAACGTGGAAGTAATTTATTGAAGATTTGAATAAACATTTCCACATACGCATGGCCACCACCACAACAACATAGTGACAAAAAGAAATTAGCTACATATCTATTAGGTACGTAATTAGTTATCATTAGAAAGTAATATACATAAATAGCATGTAGGTAACATCAATAATATTCAACTCAATGAAATCTTGGATTACAAATAAACTACTCTTTGTGTATATCTATATATCTAGGTTTGTTTAAACAAATTTAATTGTTTTTTGCAATTTTTATGTCTTGTTATGTTTTCAAAGATCAATGAACTCTCATCTACAATTATTTGGTTTCATCGCAGTATGTGTATGTTTTCTTGCCTTTGTTAATTGACGTATTCAACACTCCTAAAAACATTTAATATGAGGGCAAAAACTTGTTTAAATACTAGTTTAGACTGAGAATATCTTATAAACAGTAATTACACATGAATGTCAACTCTACTTTGTAAAAAAGCCACTCTTTACTAAAATAACTACAATTTTGTAAAAACCATTGCCTTTTAGATGATCGGATATGTTTTAGAAAGGCTTTAATGTTTATTTTCAAATTTATAATCAAAACAACTTCAAATGAACTTGAAAATGATACTCGACAAACTGAGGAACGGAAGAATACGAATCTGTTAATTTCTCCCTGCTAAGTTTGGCGCCCAAATTGAGAGGCACCCTATATAACAAAATTCTTTCTTTTTGTAAACACAGAATTCATTACTAATTACAGTTCCATCTTTTATGGCTGATAACAAGTTGAAAATGTTTTAAACGTATCTATGGTCTTTAATATCTAAAACGCTCGTGAATAAAGAACTGTAGATCAAAAAAACCTCCAGAAACTATATTTGCAAATCCCTTTCTTGCTGTCTTAATATAATTGGCCCTTATACCAATAACGGTGAAAACTCCGTTTTAATCTCGAAAATGCAAATTTCAACTATAATGCTATGCCTTCTAGTAGAAACCTATCCATAACTTTCAAGTCTTGTATTGATATCTCAGAAAGAACCCACCACAATATCAAAGTCATTTTTAAACATTATATAAATCTTGCCATTTAAAAGTGTCTAAAACATTTCTCGTCCTTGGTATCTTGTATGCGTTAGCGTTGGTTGGGTAAGTAAGGTAGGTAGTAAAGGCTAACACTTCAAAGCAAGGCCGTAACTAGGATTGAATTTTTGGGACAGACGGAGCAAGTAAATATAAGTCTCAAAATAATTATGAGCTTGCTTAAAAGTACTACCATTACGTAAAGTTAGAGAAATTTTGGCGCTTCAGCTTTTACTGAATATCAACAAGGCTTTTTGTGAAAAATCGTATTGTCATAAAATTCGTTTAGAAAGTATCCGAAAAGAATTCAAACCTTTTGGTGTGCTAGACATATGTACTGTCAATGAGATATTGTTTTTCCGCAATAGTTTTTCATTTTGGCCAAAGTTATTGCGTCTTACCAAAATGAATAATTTTCTCAGAAGCATCAAATTACGGAACTTTTGAGATATTTACCCTGAATTATAATAGGTATTTCTTTATATTAATGAAAATTGTTAAAGTGTAGGTTAAAAAATCGAAATATAGAAACAGAAGATAAAACTCAATATCTTGTATGAAGAATCCTTTACGTCCAAAACTAGAAAGAATAGCAAGCGCTATTTAGATTGTCCTTATCTATAACAGTTAAAGTGAAAAATAAAAGGGTCTTACAAGAACTTGATTACATAGAGAATGTAGTTACAAAACTAAACAAAACCATAGACAAAGACTAACCACAATATTTGGCCAAAACGTCAAAGTTGAGACATATCATTGTCCAGATATTCTACATTGCTGATATACTATAGAGAAAATGCAAGAATCTCTCTCTTTGGAAGAAATAAATGCCTAAATTCAGTCAAAAGAAATTTTTCCACTCTCTACATTGAATGCGTAAACATAACAATAACAAAAACACTCTCTTATCAATGTAGCTGCAACGCAGTCATAGATTCGCCTTTGGCTACAACGTTAAGGGAACTCACGAAAGATCTTAAAGAGAACACTCGGTCTGTGGATTAGAATTTTGGACACCTGGAGTGTTAATCGTTCAACCACATCAATTGGTAACTGAAATAAGTCAAGGCAAATCATGGTTATTGCTGTTGCAAAGCAGCAATGAATGATACAGACTATACGCCTTTTTAGTCATAGAGGAAAATAAATTTGGAAATGCAACGCTGTATGTTTAGTGGTGTCTGTTCTGATCGTTCCAGAAAAAAAAACATTAAGAGAACGGCCAAGTAGCGTCGTCACCCATTCTGATTCCCTGCAATCACCGCTGCCCCAAGGCGTAAAAACAGCCGTCTACTCTTACTATCTTATATTCTTGTATAATCAACAGTAATCGTAAAATGTTTAAACTTTTTTTTTGGTTTTTTAGGCAATGACTATTTTAGGGAAAAATACTTACTTTTTCAGTCACCTGTAGCAAAAACTGTAGTTTTTTGTGAAGGAGTTACGACACTCAATTGGCGGCTTTGGCGTCTTAACAGAATTATCAGGATTGATGGCAACTGATTCTTGATGGATTTTTGCAAATATCAGGTTTCTGGTATCGTTTTTCTTGGGACTGTGACTGTATAGAAGGCGCACTGATGTGTGGAGTTAATTTGTTGAATGCTCAGGCGACCGGTCCCTGAGAAATACCGTTAGCAAAAACCACAGAAAAGCATTAATAAGAACACTTGAATGCGACTATAATCCGAGAACAGCTATGGCGTTCAGTATTTCAGCAAGAGAGGTATCAGTAGACTATCCGTAGATGCCAGATGTGACTTTCGGCATTACCGCCAACTCTAAAATTATGTTGACGGTGTTGCCAAAATGGTTTTTTTGTTTTGATTTTCCCCTATAGTCTGGGGGTAAAACTGGAAGTGTTTGTTGTATGTGTTTTTTGTTTAGTTCAACTGTTCTATTGATGTAAGAATTTCAAACGCCCATGTATAGAACAAATCCATGCCAGGGAGGAGAAAAGCGTTCAGACTGAGCTTTATCCTACACAACGGCTTCTCCTTCTCTCAAAGTTGAGCTGTGGCATATGATAGATCGGACAGCGTTTCAGCTTATCATTGCACATCAATGTGGGGGTAAAGATAGTACCAAGGTAGGTAGCTTAAAAATGAGATTTTTTAGGAAAAGGCTGAGGTGAGGAAACCTCTGGTAGTAGACTTTTCCTTTTATATCATTTCCACTGCAGTAACTCCAATAAAATAATAAGTTCAAGAAGATCTCTATAGACATCAGTCGATGACTTTTAAAGGGTCGTATTCAGATCTAGAGAGTCCATTCAGATGTCGAAAAGCCAGCAATCAAATGATTGTGTCCTTTCCTTGTACTAAATGACTTAGTAGGAATTGTTTCACTACACAACTGAAGTATCGTCGGTGCATGGAAATCTGAGACTGATTTGCTAGTACGTGTCACAAATATAAACTGAGTTTAACTCTAAGTAAAATTTTTTGGTTGGTTTCAGTAAACTCGAAATTGTGTTGGAATGGAAAATATAAAGACCAATTAGATTTCTACATTTAAAAATATTCAGAAAGAAATTAGATGTATAATTCTAGATCATTCTAGGCACATAAGTTCAAAGTTCATCAAGTGCAAGTCTTACCACATAATTTTACTCAACAAAAGAGCGTAACAACCTATCATGGTGTCGTTGGCTTATGAGGATATAGGAAAAACCCAAAAATTAAGAAACAATTATTTAAAGACTTTTTACTATAGTAACTACGAAAGCCTAGAAACGCACTAGTGCAACTTTTCCTGTAAATAAAACAATTTAAAGAAGATTGCAAAGGATTTAAAAGTTTATCAGATATTATCTTTAGTTAGACCTGATCTATTTTAAATGTTATACCATTAATTTTCTCACTTTTTTCTTACTTAGTGTTATTATACTTTGAACCATTTCAACATTTTTTGCACCTTTTCCGGTTTTCAAGGTTTGTTTTGTGGACTTCTTAGACTTCGAACGAAACCAATAAAGATGATTCATTCTATCTCTATTATTGCAGCTTCCTCGTTTTTTCGTTTTCGGTCAGGCGACATATTATGCAGACCGTACAAATGACGTGAAAAGATCAACGTATAGGAAGATATGACGAAAACAAGATTTTAATTGCCTTAATCGTTATGATGATGGATCACTTATTACAATTAGACTAGTACAATCCTTCCTGGTGTCTTAAATAGATAGCAGGACATCATCTATGACGAGATTTCTTTCTGAAAATTGATTAAAATCGATTTTATAGTCTTATTATTAGTCACATTTTATTTGCATCTTAAGGTCGAACAGTGATTATAATTTCAATTAAACTAACAACTAAGTTTGAAAAACAGAAATTATAAAGTGACCCATTTAAAATTTAAATTACTGCGTTATGGTACACTAACTGTTTTATCACATAACAAGTAGAAGTAATTGCAATGAAACTTCCCGTATTATTAATACCTGGAATTTTCTCGAGTTGTAATGACACTGTACTTGATGAAACTACTAAATCAAAGAGGATGTTCAAATGTAAACTATTTTTGATTTTCAAAGAATTTTTGCGTTTCATAAAAAGTATGTAGTATTCAGACAGTCTCTTTTTGGAAAAATTATTAATAACACCCTTCAAATAGCTGATCATACACTTTATATCTTTTTTAGGTATCAGAATTTTGTAATTGGCCAATTAGGTAAATAATAACGTGTAAACCTTTTTTTTGCAATAAATCAAAACTCCATGGTTACTATATGAAACGTCAGTTTTAATTTTGACATGCATTAAACTTATTTATAAATAAAATGTAATTAGAAGAAAGTATTTATTCACATAAGTGAATGTGTTCTGTTAGGACATTAGTTTTTTCAGCATCCGCGGACTTTTAATAAAAGGTTTAAATTAAACCTTAAAAAGTAAAATAAAAGAAAAAGTCTTACCGATTTGATTCCACATACATATTTTCAAACCTTTGGCGCACAGATAGATACGAAGAAAACGTGCTGGTGGGGCAAAGCATCGTCAGATTGGATGGAAATGGTGAACAGCGGCGTTCGTATATATGTCACGGTGTTCGATTTTAGCTCATTTCGATACCGAACGGACGAACATTAAAACTAACCAAGTTAAAGCTTTGCTATTATAAGTTAATTATTACTCCTAAAATAACAAGAGTGTTACTAGTGAAATAATCAAGATGAAAGTGAAATATTCTGTGGTATTATTTTTAGCAGCTTTAGCAACCACCCATTGCTATCCAGGTGAGATTTTGTTAATCAATATTTTGAGAACTGGGATAAAAATAATAATGTTTTTGTAGACTATTTTTATTGGGCTAATGCACTTTTGATTAAATTTGAGTTTTGGTTTGTATTGGCCGGGTGAAATTGGAAATTTATTTTTATTTTAATCGAAAATTTGATATTAGAAAATGTAGATTTATTGAAATTCAATTTTTGATTTACAAACGCATTAAATGAATTGTAAAGCGTTTCTGATTAAACTCAATAGTGAATCGTAATTTAATAAAAACGTTTTAAGCTCGATTAAACAAAATTATTGACATTTAATTTATGTGTTTACATTTTACTTTCGGTTTAATTCTTTATTGTTATTGATGTTAAAGGCGTTTAACATTATTTTGCATCCTTTTTCCGTCAAAATGATTTTTTTAACCTGATTAGAATTTTAATGAATTTAAATAGAATAATAGTAGATTACATGCAGAGGTATTCAGAATTAATCATGTTGACATCTTTTCTAAAAATAAATTCTATTGCATCCACACTTTAAATTACAATAGCTATGTTTTTGGATTTTTTTCTTTGGAAATCTTGAGCATCATCTTCTAATAGGAGTATTATTTTAGTCATCCTCTATATGGCCTACTTTATACACTCTAGTTATTGGAAATGATACCAAATTATAACAACAATTTATTCTTAATAGTGGAATATTATTAACAAAAGAAATTTAATCTTTCATCATATCTTGTTCCCGCATTATTGTTCGTTTGAAACCTACTCAGTTTATCTTAAAGCCCACACTTATGTTCGATATAACAAATACATAATGTAGGTATAGCTGTATGATGTGGGTAGGTAAACTTTAATAATTGTGTATTGTATGACTACCGATTGGTAACTTGAAATTGACAAACCTTGAATTTAAGAAGCAATTCGTTCCTGAAAATTTCCCGACACAAAAAACAAAAATAATTTCCTTTTATCTACTCCTAAACAGTCTAATACCAGGTATTGTAGAGCTAAAACAATCGTTTATGATATACCATAATTTATGATTAGTGATAATTAGTTAATGATTTATGCGTTTTATTGTCACTCGTCATTAAATAGAGATTTTGAATGAACCGGCAATGTTTGTAGTAAAATTCCAATGACACTCCATTAATGTTTTTATGGGAGGTAAAACCTAAACAGGCTTTAATAATAAAAGTAAAACCATTAAAGTTAAAATCTCATTGAATATTAATATCTATTCAATTGGATTTTTCGAAATTTACTGTTTCTTGTGACCCATTACCTATAACTGCATTTGGAATATTTACAGTTGCAATACTGAAAGTTCATTGCAATTGAAATTGACATTGGCATGTATATTGTTGATTGTGTAACAAAACCAGAAATACTGATAAAAGCATGACAGTTACATTTTCCTAGTTGCACTGACTATTTTTAGTACTTTGATATTGATAAGTCATCATCCCCTTTGGACTGTCTTTATTTTTTAGTTTTGTATCCTTCTCAGTATTATATATATACATTTTATTTTTTTTGGGATTTTTGCATGTACCTATTGACCTATACATAGATTTTTCCTGTTTAATTCAAAAATTGGTAATTAAGCAAGAGCTGTGGGGGAAGCGTGCTTTGTACATTTCATTTATGTTTGTTGGATTTTACCCTATTGCAAAATGTGCTTAATAAGCACTTTTGATAACTAGAAATCGACAATGAAATTCTACCACATTCATTTTTGGTCAATACATCGTTCTCGTGAATTTATGCAGTGTCACTTTTTTCTTTGTTACTTTAATTTGTCTTGTTGTTTCTGATTTTCATATAACAAACATACAGAAAATGAAAAATATTAAGAAATATTGGAAGAAACAAGAAATATCAAATTTGTTTCTACATCCTGCAACCGCAAAAACGATGTGTTCCAGGAAAACAATTGTCTTTTAGACCAACCAGTCACCATACAAGCATCTAGGACACCTTTTAAGCTTTTATACAGTATGGATTGTTTTTGTTGCTTAGTAAAATAAAAATGAATTTCGCTGAAGATTTGGTAAACAACCTACGTGAAAGGCGAGCCACAAAAAACGCAGAAATTCCTAGTTGACGAACCTGGAAATTTATACCAAAAACAAGTTATGAGTTCTTTGCTTGTTATTCCAATTTTAAAGTCTTGAGATTGATGACCATGACATAAAGTGATTATTTCTATTTTTATTATTTATTACCAGAAAATTGATGCGACAGTTGTAGCCAGGAATAAATAGAAGGCACGGGAAAAAGATCGAAAGATTTATGCATGATTTAATAAGATTTCTAATCATGGGCAAGTTGAAAAGGCACACGAAATAATTCGTTGCACATAAATAATTTTTAGGATACTTGAAAACTTGAGTTATTTGTACATGAACTGTTTAATTTCTAAAATAATTAAAATTAGCGTGTGGAATGGTTGCACATGATATGGACATGATCTTAATAACCAACTACATACAGGATATCTTTGAGACAAATCAAATCAGTAAAAGCATAATTTTAGAGCAAAATCGCTTTTCTCCAGATTTTCTAAAGTCAAATCTTAGTTGACACTTTTTGGTTTTTTAACATTTTGAAAATGAAATGAAATCTTTGATAAATATTTAAGATTTTAAGTTAAACTCTAACACCACTATCTCGAAAACAGCACGCTTTAATATTTAAATTTATTACTTATAAAAAGGTAATTTAAATTTTGACTTAGGATTTTCAGAAACATTTATACGTTTGATTGAACTGAATATGAAATTAATCCTAGCACAATAAGATACTGCATCGTATAATTTGCTAATCGTAAAGGAACTTATATTATCTGATATGAGATGGCGAAGATGTAGCAAAGAATTACCAACAGATGAAAAATCAGTTCACAGGGGAATTTCATAAATAGAAATGAAGTCAAATAAACATAGAGGATCATACGTAGTATTTCTAGATTACAAGGTTTAGCAAGATCAAGAATTCACAGAACATCAATAGAAGCTATCAACAGTTACTTATTAAAACACACTACTTAGAATTGAAAATCTAGCAAAAAGTAAACAAGACAAGTAATTGCTTTTCAAAGACCATTACCGTTCTAGTAAAATGCAACTTGAAAAAACAAACTTCGCTTCAAAGAAATGTATTTTTGATGAACCTAAGCGGAACTGTTACAAACGTTAGAATTACAAATGGGAATAAAAACATCACCAAAGGAAAACATTACTTGCGAAATAATCAGTTTGGTATTTTTGCAGTACAATAGCAACTCCGTCATTTATACCGTGTATCTGACTAAAGACGGAACATACCTTAAATAGGCATTCTATCATAAATCAGATTCCTTGAATATTTATATACTCAATAATCAACCACAAATACCTTTTATGTTGTTTGCAAAGATCGCAAAATATTCAAGAAAAACAATTTTGCATCTACAGGAAAATCTTAAATAAGGAAAATGCATGTTCTGCCTCCCACAAGACGCTCATTATTATAAGCTTTAAAACAGGATTTTTCCTTTTATATTAGATAAACTGCACCTGCACTAAATCCTGTTAGCCATATAAGGTAGATATACATATGTAATAGTACAAAGTCCACAATTTTAGCAATAAATAAAACAAAACAAATCTCACGTTTAAATCTTTATTAAAAACCTTTTTTGACTAATTTATTTGCGTCAAACTCACGTTTTCAGTTTTAATTAATAAGGATGAGCTCAAAACTATCTTTATGCAATAAGTCAGGAAAAAATATATAATCAACAGTTTTGACCTTTGCCATTATGTAACCAGAACGGAACTCATTATTTGCAAAAAGTACAAATAACATGAAAAACAGTAAATTATTAAAAGTGTAATCGCACGATTTTACAATATTACCATAGCACACCTGTATTAATCATATGCGTCATGGTGGAAGATTCTAGTTACATTACTCAAGGTCTTCTAAATAGTAAACTAACTATTCCTGTTTATTTTTCTATATTTTTTCAACTTAATGAGATTAGAGCAAAAAATTTAAACATCCGCGTTATAGAAACAAATCACATGATCACTTTATTCGGAAATAACATCCATTTAACATATTTTTATAAAGATAGCAATAAATTTGATTGTGGTTAACAACAGAGATGTTGCAACACTAATTCAAAGAAATATAAGCACGCAGAATTCTCATTGATAACAATTCGATCTTGAAATGAAACAAGGTTATTAATAGTATTTAGTACGTTGTCTGTGATGCAAAAAGAGAGGACAGTTGGAGTTCATTCGAGCAAACTAATTGGAAGTGTCATTATGTCGTCGTTTAATCAAAAATGTTTACAAATAATAATTAAATGCACCTAATTTGTTATTGGAATTAAACCAAAATAATCTAGTAATTAAACGGTCCAGAGATAATGACCTGAATTTAAATTAACGCTGTAATGGTTTTCTAAACAATTTTTTTAGTGAATATGTGTATGTAACAACACAATGATTGTTGTTGGTTTGGAAATTATAATAACAAATTTATTAATGTATACCCTGTTTGATCTCTAGTATATACAGTAAGTTATGTTTCGACATTTTGTAACTGCATAATTGTAGTTGTTGCATTGCTCTAAATATCCATGTTACAATGAAAACTTTTGTTATAATTTGTTCTTGTACCAATGCAAAATTTCTGTAGAAATTTATAAAATGAAACTTCAGTTTTGGCCAATATCAGACGATCAAACTTTGATATAGTATTTACTCAGAGTATGAAACGCTAATCTAGACACACCACAACAGTTTGGAATTGAAACAACCATTTAAGTTATTAAATCTTACCTAACCGTCGGATTGATTATAATCACATCATGGTAAGGAGATTGTAATTGTTTTGGAAATAATAGATTTCCTTTATCTCAATTATATTCGTTGTTAACTTTGTATTAATTTCCTGGTATAGAACAATGAAAACAAGCATAAACTAGTAAACTTTAAAATTTATGGTGTATTTGATGAATTTTGATAAGATTTTTTTGTTTCATTGCGTATATGATTATATATTATGCGGTATCAATCAAGAAAAAAATTGACTTAATATATGGTTAAGATGAATTTCATGGAAAGAAACTTATAGTAATTTCCAATGACTAAGAGAATGAATATAACCAATTACAACTGTCACTTTCAATTTCTAACAAATATCAAATATTTTCCTTGTAAATCTCATTGCTATCATTACAGACGGAAAAGGGTACGAAATAAATAATAAATAAATTAATAACGCAGTACAACTGTTGTTAATCTTACTTTAACTGTCTTTCAAAGGAAAGGCGTTAGATTGATTATCTTATGAAATATTTTATCTTGTGATTCAGCTTTTTACGTGGGAAATGTTTTAAAATATGCTTGCAGAACATATTTACATACGTATCAACCAAAATTGAATTCATTCCAAGAGCTTTCATTTTTATTTTTAGGAGAAAGTGATTTCTGAATTAAAAATAATAAGCTAATGTTCCTATTAGAAATCTGTTATCGCTATTAATCAATTTAATTTTGTTTGTATTTTCTATATTTATACGTAACGCGTTTTTTATTTTATTTTGTGCATCTACAAAAATGTTAAATGAAAAAATTGCTTTCATTGCGAGGCTTTTTTAACTTTCTTTTTTAATTTAAAAATGATATATATACACTCTTATAACAATCTTTCTTAATTATTATGTTGTAATTAATATAATCAATTAGCAGAATTAATAACGACAATATTAAATTGTTTATTTTTCGTCTACCTACCTTCGAATCGAAAGTTATTGTAGCAATTTTATGCTTTTCATAAAACTTCCAACTGAACCTTTTTAGTTTGATTTTGTTTCTAATTAGATACATTTTTCTTGAACCAACTGAAGTTTTGCTAAATAAATTCAGATTTCCCAACCATCTCATGGATTTTCCAAAATAGCTATCGTGTTATAAATGTATACATTATTGCGAGTGATCTTTTAGTAAAAAGAAAAACTAATGTGACTTGGGCAAGCTCTAGACCTTTATATGTCCTTATGAAGGTGAAAATGTTTTGAGATATCTTAACATGGCAAAAAACAGTTTTTTGTGTTATTTATTATTTCGTTGACGTACTAGATCGTCAAACCTTAAACTTGTTTCGTTGCACGTAGTAGAGTATCAATTATCCTTTTTGACCTCAGCTTCAATGTTTCTTTTCAGATCTATAGGAATTTAATATGTAAAGCAAAAAAAAATAAATTTATTCTTTATTCTTTACAAAAGACAAAAGAAACTCGCTATGGTTGAAGTCAACGTGAAATAGATTGTGTTGCAATTTTATTATTTTTCATACCCAAAATGATTAGTGATGTTCTAAAGATAGAGATCTTTTAATGTTTTACTTTAGCTGAGCTTAATTTCCAGATCCCAACTCACATTTTGATGCCATAATGAGCGTTAAGAAAAATTAATTACTAAAGATGATGCATGTAAATCGGATTTTTTCTCTGTAATTGAAGGAAAGATAAAAATTATCATGGATACCAAATTGAATAAACCAATTCTTTTGTTATGCTTTGCTGTATAAAACAAAGTTTAAAATTAGCTTATTAGTGGCCTTTATCAACAGTCTGCTGAAGTCACAACGAAAATCAAGCAAGAATGTTCACGCTCGACAGTTATGAGCAAAACAGGAAGTTTAGGTTTTCTCTGTTTTCTTACCTTTTTAGGTCCCTATAAAGATGCCAAGCCGACTGTTCATGTATTTTTCAACGAACTCTGTCTGTCTGTCGGCATTATTTTTTAATTTTAAAATTTTGACTTCAGATTTGAATTCTATGTACATCTTCGTTTTTTGATATCTTTTCTGGAACATGGTCAAGATGGCCGCCGAAATTTGAAAAATTTTCAAGAATTTTGTTTTTACTTTAGAATCGTGCTTTACATCAAAAACTAAGAGACGTATACTTTAAGTTTATTGATGTCACCTCGGGAACATGGTCAAGATGAGCGCCAAAAGAAAAAAAACGGAGTTCATTGTGGTTATGGTTTGCATTCCCAGATGTTTTAATTTTACTGTTTCTTAAAATTTGAAATTAACAGTGGTAACATGTGACTAGCAGCTCAAAGCAAAACCAGCACAAAAACCACTAAATTTAAAATCAAATAGAACCACATGAGTGGTTTAATTAATAGATAATGCAAAAGCTGCATCTGTTATTGAAGAAGGTTAGCTTAATATAGTTTTTTCGCTGTTTCAATTCCAATTTTCTTTATTTAAGATCTGAACGTTAAGTATACATGAGGTTTTGTTCCTCCTCTTTCTCTGCTACTTTCAATATTCATTTCTTAATCCAAATCCGGCTCAGAGGACCATGATGCTAGTAATTTTTTTAAGTTATTTTTTTTCCTGTAAATTCTCTTTTTCTATAGTGATAAACGTACTAAATTGCGATTCCTGTAGACAAGCAAATAACAGGTACTAATTTGTGTAACTTTTGCTAATTTATTAGAGAATGTCACGTACATCATACACATTTTAAGAAATAAATTAGCGTAAAACTAATTAATCATAAAAAAATAAATTTGCACAAAATGCATGTGTAATTCCAAACTTGATTTCTTCCTTATTAAGGAAGCGGTTAGTGATTAGCGTTATTACTGATTATTTTATGCATAAAAATAAAGTTGTTATCAGAAATCTAAATTTAGGTCAAATGTCTTTTCGAGAAAAAGAAGAATTCCCGAAAAACATTTATTTTTTCGCAGGATTTCCAGTGTATTCTCCAGTTAAATAAAAAATATATAATGAGGTTAGTTACCAATAAAGCAGAATGTTTATCAACGGAAATTCACGATAAAGATTTAATTTGATATAGTAGCTGTAGTTTATTGATAATGCTGTTTTTGGTTTACGCACATTAACCTTCCGGTATAAAAGAATTCAAACAATACACCATAACTGAAATGAATCTACACATAATAATGCGTGTGCGTATGTGTGTTAGCTTTACTACTTTCTAGTTAAACACGCGTTTTACTGCAATTCTTATGCTTTCAATTGTATTATGATGTTTCGCAAGTCGCTAGATTAAAGAAAAATTATGATTATTATATACTTAAACGATATGTGTTTCTTAAGAAAACCGTATAAAAACTAAATAATTTAATTTCGTTTACGCAATACAAAAACCAAATGTAGAACGCAAGTAAGTCTTTAGTATGCATGAGTTGTCATTTTTAAAAGCTCACGTAAACAATTCTTATCTACATAGGTATTCAGAGATTTTAAATATATTTAAGTCGAGGTTATTCTGCTGTATAAAATATTGTTTATTAACTGCATACGCACATGCATTATCTTTAGTCATAGTTGAAACATTGTTACATCAAAATTTCGACGTGAAGAAATATTAACGCAACCTTGTGCATAAGAAATGAACTTCGAAAACAATACTCCAAACTTACATTATGAACATTTCAAGTGAATATTAGTTTCCACTCTATGGTTTCTGTACACATGCAAAATTAAACCATAAATTGGTTTGCAAATCATAATTATCTCTGTATTCATTGAACCGAAACCGAATACGTGTATGGCTCGCCTATCGAATCGGTCAAATTGCAATGGTTCGATTAAAACCAATGACCCATTCGTTAGCTGCCATGAAATAATGTAACATAAAAGATAATATTGTTGATTACCCTTTTGAAACTCAAACCTCTTCAGTGTGTAAAAAAATAATAATAAAATATCATCCTTCAAGATTCCGGTTTGAGTTTTTAATCTCAGCATGAATTCTTATTATAATCCATTCATTTAATGAGAAGGCGCATCAGATTAATCAGCAAAAATGGCAGGTGGAATTCTTTCTCCTCTTGTATCAGTCGTGATTAATCAACAGTCATTTGTTATGTTTCTGCGTTTTTTTATACTTCACAATTCTGGTTGGGCTCCTTCCAAGCATAACTGTTTTATTTCGAAGAACACGACGAAGAGCAACCGGGAGCAACATGAAAACGGATACCCCAAGAAAACTATTATAGAAATAGCTGCGGTTTCGGATTTTTTCTACGGGATTTTATTTTATCCTTTATAATATGTGTGTATGTGCAAGTTTAATACATTCCTTTAAAGGTCACTAGAAATCCCTCAACACAATTATGTAGTTAGTTGCTTTGTTAGTCATTAAATACAGGTAGAAAAACACGAAACAGACCTGTTTGGATACAAATCCTTTAAAAGGAATTTGTACTTCAACTGTACTGCAACAACCACTATAACCTTGTACGTATGTACGTTGTTGATATCAAAATACCACATCCGTCTATTATTTAGTGAGAATAAAAACGTAGATTTTAGATTTTATTGGGTTATTTTTATTCTTCATTTGCGATATTTGTTAAAATTAGAACAGGTTATCAGATTTAGCATGAAAAGAATTACATTTATAACGTTAATAGTGTTATTGATAAAAGTTCCATTTAACAAAAAAGAACCTGCAAAATCAAAACCGCTATCGTCTAGACACGGATAACGTGTTTTCCCCTTTTTTTTATTTTTTAAATTGCGACTTAAGAAACATTTTTAAATTTCTGCATTTACTTGGAAAGTGACGCAATCTTCTTCAATCTTTATTTTTGGATCATTTCTAAATCAAAGTGGGAATAATTATTAAAATACCTTGCATTGATAACATGAAGAAAAACATCATTGATGTTATGTGTTTTGCAAATAGTATTAGGGCCTCTTTTAATCTTAATAAAACTGTTTTCTAAATATATAAGATTTTATGTTCGTGTAAATGAATAAGATTATTATTATTTACATAAACAAACTAAAACAAGTTCAACAAATTTTTCCATCAAGGTCAGGTGCGGTAACTCGATACAGTAGAAAGTGTTGGGATTTAATTAAGTTTGATTATACAATAGTAAAAAAATAGGATTTTAGGTTTTTTTTATTTAAAAGTCTAGTTCTAGATTGAAACAGCGGCATATCTTTACAAAT
>VTPC01002735.1:0-18581 GCA_011009095.1 Ignelater luminosus | reverse complement strand
ACGGTTTATAACAGCAATGAGTCTACTATCGATGCTCCTAAGATCCTTGGCAGTAGGTTTTCAAATCAAAAATCAACTAGAAAGACTAATTACTAGTCCCACCTTTTTAACTTCAGGAAAGGAATTAAAGAAACCACTACATGCAAATATACGCTACTCAGGATAGTATAATTTGCACAAGTATGAAAAGGAAAAAAAACAACCAAATAATATTTTCAATTAGCACAAGGAATAAGATACATATACCAACTCAATTGTCACTATTACAATCAGTGAAAATTGGATGAACATAGATATTGCTTCTTATCTTAAATTATTAAGTTAACCACCCATTCTGGAAACATTGCATATAGTGATTTAAGTATCTCATTTACAAAGTTACTGAGAAACCAGGAACTGCAATTATCAGTTAATTGTCCTTGGGCCAATTTCATTTGTCATTGTAGTTCATGAAGAGTTTCATTTGACTAATAATATTCCTAATTAACAACTTTTAAACATGTTGGTCGTGGACAGCGATGTAGATCGATTACTAACAGCGCTGCGTGCCTGATTATAGTCAACGTCACATGATCAAGATTTAGTTGTCGATAAAAGCTGACGTAAAAATTCTGTTTGACACTTGACTTATAGTCAAGATTTGTGTTTTAAAGAGATATTAATACCTCTTTTGGGACGACGTTTACCATAGTGGTCCTGCGTACGACAGCCTCTAAAATCAAGTTCTACCGCTAGCAGGGGCGGCGCCACTGGCATTCCAATTTCGAACGAAAAAAATTCATAGCGCGAGAAGGAGAAGAGATAAAAGAACCAAATTTGGCACGCATACTTGAGTACCCCGGGGCACTCTCTGAGCAGAAACAACTACCGCTCGAAAAGTAAGGGAGGCGCCGTGCAGGTCCAGCTCGACCATAAATTCCTAATTTCACAAAAATGCTCTAAATTACCCGAATCGCTTCGTATTCGAATCTCATATAGAACCCACTATTCTGAGCAGCTGGATTCCCATTTGTTCTTCTCCCCCACCCCAGAAGAACCAAAAACAGAGCGTTTTGTGCTGTACCTCGGCAACTAAAAGTCGTATCGACTTGGGACTGTTTTCTTGTGTAGCCTGGAGTATATGCTATTATACGGATGCGCTTCGACCTGTTTCCAACTGTTTATCGGTATAGTTATTTGATAAAAACCGACATGATATATATTTGACGTTTTATATCGCTCTTGTTCGTGGTTCTTAATTAAAACAATATGCATCAATGGATACTCCCATCTATTGGCTTTAATTTGGTATTGGTACTGAAACCCCGAAAAAGGCCATCTTCCGTCAAAAACGCGACAAACCAAAACTAGTGTAAAATGGACCTCCAAACAAAAAAAGATAGGGAGATAAAATCCACGTTGGTATACGTTTTAATCACTATATATGTTGCAATTGAAAAATCTCAGAGATTTGGAAACCCTGAATCTGGAGCTGGGGGCTGGGACCTCCTTTAATCCCGCCTGGAGCGCTTATTTATAGGGTTGGGTAGTGCTACATCCACTACCTGCGTCAAACTGAAATGGAGGAAAATCCTGATTTTTAAGGGAGATAATTTGGCTCACCTTCCCGTAACCGATGGATCCAATTTTATAATGGAGATCGATCAAGCTTCGTTTGTTCATGCCTATGGAGTAATTGGTTTCTTAATATCTTCTACGGTTTGCGCGGGACAAGCCGAAAAGCAACGAATGTAACCCAACTTTGTACGCCACTGACTCCTTTCCTCATAGGTTAATTAACCTCTTTTTTAGGCAGAAAAGTAGTGGGGAACTTTGTCGTTACGCCAATGCTGTAGCAATCCAGATGGGGAAATATGAAACGGCAGGATACCTCTTGCCAGAGACCTCTGCGTTCTCTATTATTTTACATGGGTTAGATGGAGAATATTGAGGGAGGGCGCAGTAACACGAGATTTTATTGCGGCGTCGAAAAACCCATTGTCAGTAGTGTAGGAAGCAGTTTCTTGCATGCCGATATTTCCATGCGTATACACAGGATGTTTCTAAATAGTTGCTAAATTCGAATAAAGCTGCACGCCAGGTATTCGCTCGGTTTTAAAATATCCTGTTAGAGAGGGGCTTTCCCTATATACTTTACAGAATTTCACGTCTATGGTCTAATAAATAAAAACGTTATTAATCTTAAGATTCACTTTTGCATTCTTTAGTGTTTTCTAGCCAGGGCGCTGACGGCGACCCGAATGAGGGCAAAGCCCGAGCCGAGGCTGCTGAAGGAGGCCCAAAGGAGGGCGAAGCGCGAGATGGGGCCGCCGAAGGTGGTCGGAACGAAAAGAAAGCTTTAGGCTTGGCCGCCAGAGGCTGCCGGAAGGAGAGCAGAAGTTGAGGCGGGCCTTCACAAGACCACGAACGTCTCAAAACTACCCAAGCGAGACAAAACAACAAGCTACAGTATCACTAGCTCGTACCTTCCATACTTCATTCCCATCCTGCCACTTACTTCTCGCCTTTTCTTTTATATTTCTTGAATATTCCCAGCCGCAAAACCTCGCGTCCTTCTTTACCCAGAAAAGTCATCGAGATGCGAGCACGCCAAACACGAGCTACTCCAAACTCCTTCCAGCACTCAAACCCACGATTGGCTCGCCTCGCAAACACAAACTCCCATTCTCGTCCCCGCCTCGCTCTTGCTGGCCGCCCACTTTTATCTGAAAATATTTTGTACTTATGGTCTGCAGGCTAATCCGGTCTTTTAATAAAGCAAAGATTCGCAAATGTCCGCAAATCGCAGATTAGTTATAAATTTATGATTATGATTACTTTATAGTTGCTAGCGTTTTTATTGTTACAAAACAAAAATAAAGAATAACCATGGAAACGCCAGTAAAACCAGATTAAAACCAGTTTTAAAATAAAACGTTTTTAACCAAGCGACTGTAAATATTGCCATGTTTGTGTCATCAGCAAAAAACATAAATTTACATTCCCTAATGCTTCTGGCCAGATTGATACTGTATGAAATAATGTTCGGTTCAGGTTACTTCCTTAGTGTACACTGCACTTGACGTGTTGGTTTAGACCGACAAGTGAGTATCTAGTTGTTTTATAAACATAAGGTTATTCAAAGACTGCAAATTACTTTTGTTATTTATAAGTATAGGAATTAGGATTGGAAAATTTGAAATATTGAGTGCAAATAAAGTTGATCACAAACAAATTTTCCCAGAATAATGACCCTTTAATTAAATAGACCTTGCGCTTCTTAAGGAAGCCACTAAAATTCTATAACACCTCAAAAATGCTTGAGGAGAATATTCAAGCAGGCTGTTTATAAAACGATATTATGACTTTTTTGAATTAAAAATTCGAATTGGCCACAGAACAAGAAAGACGGAGAAATTAAAAAAATAAACCATTCCTGCTATAATTTGCTGAACATGTAAAAAGTTGCAGAAATGCAAATATTTTTTCTGTAGCTCTGCAGTACAGATTACTTCACGCGTACGCTTGCTCTGCTTTTCCTTTAGGAAATCTCATTCTTATGACAAGTGTTACCAGACATAAACAATACCCCCACGACGTTTTAGCAAGTATTTTACAAGTAATTGCATCTGGGTAGATTAACTTTTCTGTTATACTTTTATATGTTGTCCTCCATATAATATTCTTATTATTAACCTCACTTAAAGTGTTTTCAACCACTTGTCTGATACCTGTACGCAGTACTGAACGTTATAGCAATAATCCGCTTATAGTATTACTTGATGTGTATATTTCATAAAAATCTTTTTCATTTTCCCCTAATCTAGAATGTTCATTATATGCTCTATTTGCACGCCGGATTCTAATTGCGCTAGGGGATGTTTTCTCGATTTTTAATACCTACTAGGACTAAAAACATTTAATCGTTGTGTAGTTGAAATTGAACTAATTGAGCTTAAATACAGGGTGTCCCGAAATAACACCGAAAACGCTTAACCACTGATTCTGGGGAACAAATGAAAAAGATTCCTTGAAAAAAAGTTAGGTAAAGTTTCTAGTTTTTGAATTATAAGCAGTCAAAGTCAGCACAGTTTTTATTTTAAATTCTTAACTACGTATCACTCAATCTATCGATCGTAATGAAATTTTGTATGTTGGCCTGTGAAGATAATCTTTTTCCTGAAATATCGATGAAATTAATAATTTGGAACACAAAGTTTTAAACGCAGAGCTCCCTTTTGAAAGCCTAGACCTGTTTCTATAGGCAACATTTTAAAATGCGAGCAGTACTATTTAAAAGCTCACTTGTTTCGCAAGAAAATCCACCTCTTGCAATTGTTTCGTAAACTCAACAGTTTTCGAAAACATTAAGCTTTTTTGAATGCTTGAAAAATCACTACTATTCTCGTCACTGGTAAAGTAAATCGCATTGCCATGGAAATAAGAAAATCTTTTAAACTGGATATTCCAACAGTACTCTTTTACTCGCGTAAAAGTTTCCTACTTGCTGCAAGCTTACTATAACATTCTCAATAATCTTTACTAAAATAAGCAAAAAGATTTTTAAAGAATTATTCAATTTAAATTGTACAAAACATAGGAATAAAGAAAATGATAAGAAAATCAATCACTTAATCATGTGCTCCAAGTATCCTCCGTTAGAGCGGATCCAGGCTTGAACTCATCGTAGGAGGGACGTTTTTACAGTTTAAAAAATTTTTTGGAGTCTGCCAAATTTCTTTTGATACCTTCATCCAATAACCCCAGAGATAATAATTCAGAGGTGTAATAAATGGATATCGATATCGGGATGGCCATTTAAGAGCATTATTACCTCGACCACTTCATTTAAGTGATTCCTAACTGGAACGGTGAGATGTGGAGGAGCTCCATCGTGCATGATCATTCGATGGCGTACTGGGAAAGGTATGTCGTCCAATAAATCAGGTAGTGTAGTTTGCAGAAACTCCAAATGCGACTGGCCGTTTAATTTTGCTGGTAGCACAACGCGGCCAATTAAAACATCTCCAATAATTATTCTTGTCTAAACATAAATAGAAAATTGCCATCGAAAAGAGCTTAGTCGGACTTCGTGAGTATTTTCATTACTCACACATTAAGGTCGTAAAAATTAATAACATCATTTCTTTCTTCTTTCTAAAACATGACTCATCCGTAGACAAAATTGTCCCCAGGAAACTATCTTCTAGGACAAAAGGATTAATGAGCCATTTTCAAAATTTCATTCAAAAAGCACGATCTTCTTTATGCAGGTGATAATGCTGCAGCTGTTGCTCCTGCAATACAAGATGAAGGATGCGTTTATTAACATCAAATGGTTTTTCCAGAATGTGAACATTTTCGTTGTCTTCAACATTTAACCGACGAGGCCAACCAGAATTACCAGCAACCTTCCTAACTCTGTTCCAAATTCCCCCAATCTCTGGTCCACTGCAGCAAATGTGATATGGTGAGGAGTATGTCTATTCAGAAATCTTTTAACATACGTTCTTGCTGCAGTCTGACTATTTATCCGACACTTTTCCAATGTAAAATGCATGTTTGCACATTCGTTAAACGCATATTCCAAGTAATATTAATATTCAATCAACATTTAATTACGACAAAAATGGAATTTGAGCTCTCTGCTTAATAATAAGGGTGCTCGTCACTGAATGCACTGTACTTCTGGTTTAGCTGTGCTTGTTGCATTTATAAATTATTTTTATTATAATTCCTTCTATAGATTATTATTTATAAGATGAAACTGATGTAGATAGATAAAGCAGGTATAAATTATACGAGTTTCTGATTTTATATACTTATTATTATTATTATTATTATCAAACCTTTGAATTTCTGATTAAGTTATTTATAATTCATGAAAGAGTCTATTTTGGTTTTTATTAATAGCCTTGGTATACTTCTTTAGAAGCAGTACTTGTTTATATGATTGGAGAGCTTTGAATATGTATAGGATATGTAAATACTCAAGATTTGCATAGCTGCAGCTTGTGTTGATGAAACCCATCCCCTTCAAGATTATTTACTCCTCGTTAGTCAAACTGTATACAGACATAAAGTAAATACATCGAATACTTTACACTGCTGTTTATTTTATTTTACCAACCCTATGGTAAACTACTTTTCCTGATGCTTTCTAATCCTACTTTAATTAAAACATGTGGTTTTACCGTGTTTATCTAGAAAATAGAAAAGTTTTACAGGAACTGGAAATTGCAAACTTAAAGCTTTTTAAATTAAAAATGTCACTGGTCTACTGTAAAATAGTACGGAATTTTTTATATTGAGGAACGTAATAAAATAAACAAATCCTTGATAGTTGCTAGATTCAAGAGAAAAAACAATGTTTGTTACGTACAACTTTCATTTTAACATATATTCTGAGTAATAGGTCTCTGCTGAATTATGTGAGGCCTACCTTTCGCTAAAGTAAGGTAAAGTAGAGCAGTAGGATGGGTTGAGAAAGAGTTAATGCGTCCGCAATGCAAACCACAAGACAACGCTACTGTTAAGACGGAGGTAGTTGTAGTAATGGAAACTAGAGATATAAATTTTGTTGCGGATTCCTTTCGTGTTTCTGAAATAAACAGAACCAACCAATATGTATGTATGGTATGTAAAACAATATTTCGTGTTAGTCTAATTTTTGTTAAAAATTCAAATACAATAATAACTACAACAGAAAGGTGTGGAAAAACTAAGTAAAAAGCTATTTTAAGGACCTGTTCTGCATTGTAATTTATTGTGTCGGTACCTCATTACACCTTCAACAGATGTAAGATAAAGATATCTGAAATGTTAAAGCGTTAATAACGTCTTGCTAATATTACAAACTAATTTACTATTCAAAAAAGACTATTTGCAAGCATGTACTTAAATTACAAAAGATTTATTAAGATGTACATGTCAGTGTACTATGTAATATAGCAGTTTGTAACTTTCGTGTAAATATTTTTGCATTGAAACGAAGGTCAGAGAACATTTTGGAATTATCTAATATTTAGCTGACCACCTACCCGCACGTAATTAACAAATTATGTATTTTAACAGCACGCACGTACATTAAATATTCTGCGCATATTAATACGATCCATTTGAGGTAAACGCCAATTTAAACGTGCTTGTATTAAACACGCTTTTGCGAACCCGACGAGCATTTACATTAAGCAAAAGTACGAACATTAGCCCTTGAGTGCTTGGGGAGTAAGCGAAAAATCTCAGAACCAGTAAATGAACGATATTATGAAACACTTCTTGCGTTAAACACTTTTCTTGAAACTTGTTTTGTTATAAATTTTGTTCCACCTTTAGCATTATTTCAAGCTTAAATTGTTGTGACGTGTATTGCTTGCTGGAGTAGACGACCAAGCAATAATAATAAAGACGACGTTTATTGTACGAAGTGTAAAAGGGCAGTCTAGAATTTTAATGAAGGTTCAATTGTTTCATGTGATTATTGATTATTCTGAAGTGACATTCAATGTAAGCGAGTAAAATTGATTCTTGCTTTTCTCCAATGATTACGTAGGCTTGCAGTTACTATTCTTAGATACTTACTCAGTTCATCTGTTTAATTAGATTTGTAGCATTTCTGGAAATAATGAAATAGAATAGTTTGGATTACGTCTTTCTAATTTGTATTTAACTCGGAAAATCGGTGTTTTTCATTCTTCAATGATCTGGAGTATCCGATTCGTAATGGGCGGTTCTGAACAGAATCCGCAAGTGCAAATTTGAGCTTACTATATCACAATAGTGTTGCTATCGTTCTAAGTAAAAAACTATCAAACGTCAAAAGCAGATTCACATCCAAGTGACCACTGTAAGTTTAGTTATTCCGCCCATTATTGATCTATAATTTGTTAAGAGAGGGTTTATAGTAAACTTTAAAAAATTGGTTGGTTGGCACGTAATCGATGTGCTGTCTGCTAATTGATTAAATTGTTTGAGTTTTCTCCTAATGTTGAGTTACATAGAATAAATGTCGTTTAAGATTGATCTTTGTCTTGCTTTAATAATCTAACCTTAAAAACTCTCTAAACTCTGTTCTGTCAAAGTGTTAATCAATATGGTTAGTATTCTAATGGCATTAATTTTCAACAAAAGCAGTGCATTACTGAGTTAACATTAGAATGTCCGGCCTTTCCGTATACCTAGAAGAACCGCCTGCGGTCAAAATAACAATCGCACTCTTTAGTCTTTAACAACATATTTATGTTGAATTAAATTGTTTATTTTGTTTTCTTCTTATCCAAGTTGAAAAAAGACATAAATGAAAATATTTATTTAAACCCTTTGACATACATGACATCTACATAATTTGAAACAAACAAGAAACAACAGTTGCTGTCGAATCCTTTACGAACTCTTATAACTTTATATATAAGCTATTGGACACAATTTTTATAATTTTTTTTGCACACATATTTTACACAATTTTCTTTCTTCACCTGTACACTTTCCACAAAGCGCTTTTTTGCAGTCAAAACAAATATTGGTTGTTTTATTAGAACATCTTTTAAAAATTTGACATTGGCGTCTTTTAGTACTTGTCGAATGAGCTTGCTCAGCGATTGAAATACGGAGTTGAACTCTGCTGAAGATGCTCATGTCAGAGTTCATCAAGAAGCTTTAGTAAAAAGTTGTATATTATCCAAGCAGTGATACCTGCCAGATCAAGTATGTTGAAGAATACATGAACCGACCATCTCCGGCATGCTGTTCTAACAGTATACTTGCGAGACATCTGCTCTACCACATCTACACCGTATTTTGTCAAATTATAATATTGAATTGTTTCTGGTAACTGTTTTTCTCCAGTCCCAATACTCACATTAGAATGCTGAGTACTGAACACCAGAACATTTTTGTTTCTTTTCCCTTGATATACCGTAAGAGTAGTGCCACTCTCAGATTTCAGAATTTTAAAAGAATGCAGACTTTCTTTGCAGTTGCATACAACTGCTGGAATTTCTTTTCTTGTACGTTTGATTGTGCCCACAATACTTGTTTGCATGGCCTTTAGTCGTTCGGTAAGCTTGAGAGACGTAAAGAAATTATCTGTAGAATACTACGTCCTGTTCTAAGATATGTCTCCATTATTTTTATTACTACATTTTCCGGAAGAGACGCTCCTTCAGGATGTAATTCATCTTTTCCTAGATAAGGAAATGCGTTGCACATATATTTTGACTTTTCATCAGCAAGCGTCCAGAATTTGATTCCCAATTTATCTGGCTTATTTGCCATGAACTGTGTAAAATTGCAACGTGCCTTGCTAGGAAGCACAGATCTTGTCCTGGCTTGTAACAAAGAAGGCAGTTTTTGATGAACTTATTCCACGTTTCTGACACTAGAGCAGACTTATCAGTTTTTAATCTGTCTGAGCGGTTATTTTCCATATCAAAACGCAGATAACGCAAGATTTTTTTAAATCTGTTTCTTCCCATTGTTTGAGAGAAAACTGGTGGACCCCATACATTTGACCACATATGGTGCAACTTCAAGTTAGTTGCACTGTAAGCACGGCGAGCGTATAATAACGCAATGAATGCATCAAGTTCTTCTAGGGAAAGCGACCAATTGTCTGCCCCATGTCTACGCGCTTCTGTTTCTGTACATTTTTTTATATGGCTAAGCATACTTTCGCCAAGAACTTGAAACGCTTCCCTCTGTAACATTTCTTCTAGCATGTGCTATGGGACCTGCGGCTTTTTTCAACACATTTTGTGCAGAAAACCTACCATGAGTTTTAATATTATGTAGAGTAACTGTCCAGATAGTAGTTTTGTCTTTCCCAACATGACGACTCCCAACCTCAAGAGATGGTAGAGTACCATTTTCCTAGTGAAAAGTAGTAACACAAACTTTGCTCGTAGCGTTTCTGCTTTCAGGTTGAGAACAATTCGACGTAGAAGCCTCGGAAGCGTACAAAATAAAATTACTAGACCGGCCCCGAAGTTGACCTACGGCACGACGTTTTCCACGTGATATTCCTTGTCCGCTACCGCGTTTTCTTTTACGATCTAAACATGAAATAAATCTCAGAGCTTATGTACAATTTTAGAAAAACCAAGTTTCAAAACAACAAAACAAAGAAAATTAGGCTTACCTATTTGAACTTGATGTACCGAACATGTATAACTTTCTAGAGATTGTACACATTCGAGAATTTCAGAAGAGCTGGAGGGTCGAGGAATCAAATCTTCATCAGAATCAAACGCGGGCGATAAATCTTCATCAGATACATTTGATTCTGGATCAGAACAATCTTCTGGCAAGCCATGAAGAAGTTCTAATTAATTTATTAGCCATGATTAGATTTACTTTTGTAACTAAACATTTACTCACAGTTTACAAACGACAACTGCAGGCGAGTTGGGGTTGCTACGCGCGGCGACATCGACAGACACATGACTAGTTCAGACAAGATGAAACTTGTAAAGCAGTATGAAACAGCGCGTTTCTATGTTGTATCATGCTGGGAAAACAAATTTTACATTATTTTTACAATATTTAAATATTTAAATAAAATGATCGCTAAAATAAATCACATAACTATGAAAAATCTGAGAGGTTAATTTGAACGTTGTCAGCATTTAAGGTATAATACAATGCCAACTTTAAAGTTATTGCTAAAACAAATATATTTTTTCACAAAAACATAAATAATTATAAATTATGAAAACTCAATAAATTTTATTTTGATGGCTTCAGTGGCTTGAGTTTGGCGGAGATTAGAATCTCAAAAGTAGTCAATTTGAGCGGTCCGGGCATTCTAGTGTTAAAAATAACTATTGTGCTTTAAGTAAATATTCAACAGTGGAAGTACCTATAAAAATATTATTTTTAGCTATGATTTGATTACATTACGTCAATAATATCAATCAGTTTTGCTTTTGTGAAATATTTTACAACAAAACTACGTGATTTTTATACAACACATGTATTGGCATTGCTAAATATTAGAAACAATGGCTAAATAAATATTTATCTAGAATAATGATTTATTTTCATTATTTACAAGTAAGATTGACACCGTTGACAGTTGACTCTTACAAATTGTTTTAAACCGAAAATTTAAGTTGCTTGTAAGTATACTGAACTTATTGAATTTGTGACGTCACTGCTTAAACCAAATTCATCGATAAAATGTAATGTTTCAAAATTTTTAACCAGCTTCAAAAAAGCTCTCACCAAAAAAAATTTTGAATTTAGAATATAAAACAAGGGAGAACAATAACAAACTATTCCAGACAGCCTCATGGAAATTCAGTTGCAATTTAGTTGGTGTAGTTGTTCAACGAATGGAATAGACACATATTCAAGGTGTATGCACCTGCAGGTTATAAAATAACGAGGAATTGGAGAGTGCTGTAATGTTATCAAAAAAACACATACAAGAAGAAATCAAATAGTAGTATGATTAGATGCCTTTAACATAGATTCAGCAATATAACAGAATACTAGAAGTAACAGGAGGGCATAGTTTTGATGAACAAAATGAGAGAGGTCGACAATTAATTTCCTTCGGGAACCAATGCGATTTTATCATAACTAACACACGGTTGAAATTGCCATATATGTGAAAATTTATACTTGCCGAGCACTAACCGGTGACATTAACGGAAGTATAATTCGCAGTCAAAAAGATTGTAGAACTATAAACTAGAAAATCCGGATTGTAATTATCCAATCGTAAAAGCATAAAACCACAGTTCAAACAAATAAAACCAATATAAAGTAGCACAGCAAAAGAGTGTTGGTTTTTCATTAGGAGTGCGTTTTTAAAGATAACAGATGAGGATCTTCAACTAGATTGGCTAAGAAAATATTAAAAGATAAATGCCAAAACGATTTTTTCCAAAAAGTAAAATCAATGTTGAAAAATTTTAAATTTCCGATGCAGTAAAAAAATTATAAAAAAGGGTTTTATTAATTGCGTGAGCTGTATTAGTTTGAGAAGTAACAATTTCAAGACTGTTTTCTAGATAATTCTAAAAATATCCAATAAGACTATTTAACATTTAAGTCTATTTGAATCTAATAACAATACCTTCTTAAACCCACTTAACTTTGAAGATAGTGTTTCAAAAACAATTGGTTTTATAGAATATTTTGGTATTTATCACAAAGCTTTAACAAAAGAAATCAATTTTATGACTCTTTTGTGGAATTGTAGAAAAAATGCTTCAAAGGCATTTAATTTTGTTAGCTTTTAATGAACTAAAGCTATTTTGACAAAGCTTTTTTAAAGTATTATGTCTTACATAGTCAAGTTAGCATTTATCTAGGCTAACCAATAAATTGTTGAGTTGTTTAACGTTGCTGATAGTGCTTAATGGTAACCAATCATGTATAGACAATTTCTTTGTAATTTCAGTAGTTTTGAAACCTCAGTCGCAGGTATGGGGTGTCTGATCATAATGCTCTAACATTAAATTCGATTCAGACGCAGTGGAACATAATACCGACGACAATATATACACGAGAAAATTTAACAAAAAAATATTAATAATTTTAAAAATTTATTAGAGAATGAAACTTGGGCCTCAGCCTACACACAAAACAATGTAGAACGCAAATTTACTTTGGTTTTCAACATATTATTATTTTAAAATTAGTTTTCCATTAAAACGGTCCAAAGCAAAATTCTCTAATAAACATAATTGGATGATCCCAGGATTGTGAGCATCTAAAGGAACATTGTTATTCCTACATGGTGCAAAAACTTTATGGAATATTATACATAATGAGACAAAAAAAAAACAAATAAAAATAAAAATTAAACTAATTCTCGAAGACTTCAATAAACATTTCATTGAAAGTATAAACAACATAGCAAAAAAGATACCAAAAACAGCCCCATCGGCAACACAACTCTTAAGAAATAAAAACATTAACACGCAAAGAAGTTTATTTTTAAATCCAATTACTCCTTATGATATACAAACTATTATTCAAAAATTAAAAAACAAAATAACGTAGGATGTATACGGGTTTTCAACGGATATTATAAAGCATATATCAAATTACATAGCCTTTTCGTTATCAGAGGTTATAAACACATGTCTCCAGGAGGGTTACTTCCTCAAGGAATTAAAACAGTGTAAAGCAATTCCACTTCACAAAAATGGTGATATATTGAACCTTGGCAACTTTTGGTCAATTACAATACTTCCTATAATCTCAAAAATATTTGAGTCGGTAATTCTATCGGAAATGGAATTGTATATCCACAAAAATAACTTTCTAAATGAAAGCCAATTTGGTTTTCAGAAGGGAAGGACAACAGTAGAGGCAGTAATGGCATTTGACTGTTGAAAAAATTGGAATGCTATGGCCTTAGGGGCACACCAAAATCTGTAATTGCAACTTTTTTGCAGAATAGACAACAGCCAGTATTTTTAAATAACCAAAAAAGCAATATAAGAAACGTAGAAACAGGAGTTCCACAATGCTCTATATTAAGTCTTTTCTATTCTTAATATACGTCAATGATTATCCGAACAATATAACACAGTCAAATGTCTTCCCAATCTTGTATGCAGATGACACAACACTGTATACTAACGTTGGCAAAGATACAGACACTACTAAATTAACAGAAGACATTCTAACAAATTCAAAAATTTGGTTTGATGCCTACAACCTCCTTTTGAAGAAGGTAAAAGCAAACACACTAACTTTTGCTACAAAAGGATAAATATAAATTCTCAAACACCAGTAAATGTTTTAGGAATACATCTAGATGAGACTATATCTTGGCAGAGCCACATAAACTCCTAAATTAAGCCAAGCGGTATACGCAATACGCAAACTAAGACTAATTAGTTCTTAGTAATTACTAATTACATGCTATTACGCCACGTTTAATTCTCGTCTCTCGTATGGGATAATGCTATGGGGCGACGCAGCTGATGCGCATCTAAATCGAGTCTTTACACTACAGAAAGCCGCAGTTCATGCTATTAAAGAAACAAATCAACGGGAACACTGCAAGCCACTATTTGAAGAACTACTAATAATGTATTTATACTCTATGATAGTACATCAAAAACTATGCTACGCCAAAAAACAAATTAATAAGTATACCGCACACGCACACATTTACGATCAAGAGATAGACCAACAAGAAACGAATTACCTGATGAGATTAGAAAAGGTACGGTCGCTCACAGCGTTATTCGCCATCCAGAAAAGTCAAGAAAAAGATGTAGAATCACAAGTTAGACTGTGTATATGTGTACAAAGTGTTATGTGCATCTTCATCCTGCATGTTTTCATGACTTCCATAGACAATAGCCTTTCATATGTAACCTGTCACAAAACTATACTTTTAGAAATAAAATGAAAACTGGTTTTTTTACTTATGTGTCAAATAATAATATTTACCCCATATTCCGCCATTGATGCAAAAACGCAACATTATTTTTTTAACACCCTGTATAGAAAATTTTTTTTTTACTTACTGTGATACTTTTTAGACTTCAGTTGGTCTGTATTTAAAAAATGAGCTCTCTAATGAGCTAAAATTTGATGCCTTGGCCGTTAATGGGTTAAATCTTAAAACTTTATTAGACAACAATCGTTTGATTTTTTTCTCGAAGAAAGGAAGAAACTACACTTAAACGTGTCTTTCATCTTCATCTTGTTCATCATGTGCTATAATTATATTTGGTCTTCTGCCAAAACTAAAGCACGTAGAAAAACATTCCTGACTGCGATTCTTAGTGCTTCACATCTTTTTTCCGCTTTTTGGAGTTAGTTTCATGTAAGTATATTTTCAGTATTGTAATATACCCAGCTATATGTATCTAGATTCTTTTGGTGTGTATTGGGAAGTAACTAGTTACTTTTCCCAATTCACTGTCTGTATTTGTAACTACCTACATTTCCTTATGTATCTGGCAGTAGTATCTACATAGATACACATCAATTGCAATTTTATTTTGTGATATCATGCAATGGGGTGGAAGAGAGATTTAAAATGAGCAGCATTATTTCAAAGCTAGCAGCATGTAGTAGCATTGTGAATTTGGTATCATATGTAAATCTAGAAAACTAAACTCAAATAAAGTACGTTAGAAGCTGTAAATAGGTTTTTTCCTTGTAGGTATAACATTAACAATGCTATAAAATGGTGTACTGTATCTTAAGAAATATCGATAGATACATCTTTTCAGCAATTCATCTGTATCTGGTTACTTGACAAAAAAAAGCATCTGCATCTGCATCTAGATACTGATTCTTCTTCTTTTTTACATGATCGACCAAATCTATGTATTGGACAAAGTCCTCATGATTTCCATATTTACAGCTACCTCCGTTTGTAGATATTGAGATTGTGGTACCTGTTTTTCATTTATGCATTGCTGAAACATTTTTCAAATTATTCTGTGTAATTTATCAAAAAATAATTTTAATAATTAGGGAAAAATTGTCCTTGGTCCCGGAGATTTATTATTGTTTGGAACATGGCGAGCTTGTTTTGTGCTGTAAGTTTATTTTGACTTCTTTTTCTTATATTGCTTGTTTATTTCTTTCCTTGTTTTCCGTTAGAAATTGTATTTTTTCTGTCTATAAGAGTTTGAAGTATTGTTCTCATGCTTCAGTTGTCATACATTAAACGTTGAGTTTTTCTTTATCTATCTCGTGGTGTCAACTATTTTTCAGGCTTTAGAGCTTCTAGTTCTTCCTAGATGTTGATACTTTTTTCGATATTTTCTCTGCTGTAATTACTCTTTCTATTTCTTTGTTTTTCTCTGTACTCTTAGTAGTCATCTGAAGATTTATAACTTAACTATTAGTGATATATTTAGTTGTGTCTTCTTTTTGGTTACTTCTGTTTTCTATGTATTCTTCGTATTTCCATTCTATTCAGTTTTTGGTCCTCACTTTCAAATAAGGCTTTTTTTATTATCGTCAATCTTTGTTGCTTTATTATTATAATGCCTTTTATGATTTGTATGTTGTTATCATGGAAACCAAAAATGGCTGTCAATTTGTAATCTGTAGTACAGTGAGCTCCGCAGTTGACTAGTACGTTAGAGAATGCTTTTCTGAAAATGTGTGATAGCTAGCAATTAACGATTTAATTAAGATTAAGAAAATGAAAATGAAATCAGAAAAATGTAACGTAGTCAAATGGCAGGGAATATTGCAGCTCATGAATGAATAAAGAAATTTTAGAATTTCAGAAATTACAAAAAATCCACATAAACAACAAACGGAAAATCAGGAACATTTAAACAGGCACGATCAGCTAAAAAACTTTAGAAAATCAAAGACCTTGACAAAATGTATAGTAACATCAAATTTACAAAAGGTAAGAAAGCTACTGGGATGATAAAGAAGAAAGAATTGACGCAGATAAAGCACCATGACCCAGTCAAATGTAGTTATAATTGATTTATTCAGCAAAGTTATTACTCTACACGAAAAAAAATTAACTTGGATCATCATTTATATTAATTCGTAAGAAAGTCAGAATTACCAGAACCTAGAATTGATTATCTGATTTGGTCTGAAAGTTCCAGTAGGTACTACAATTTCCTGATGTTAACTGTGACGCTTTTTCCGGTTTCTGTGAATAAGATTAGTCACCAGAAATTACTGCAAATACTGAAAATGTCAAACGCAGACAATATAGGTAAATAATTGATAAACTATAAATATACAGACCAAAGACACAAATAGGACTAAAAAAACTAAATGTACCAAGAATCTAGTAAGAGAAACAAAATCTGTGACGTTCACTTGTACAAAAGTTTTAATTATTATCAAAAGAGTATTTGTTAAGTAAGCACAAAAATAAATCAGGTAAGACCTTTAGCAGAACGTACCATAGATTAAAAGAAACATTTAGTTTCAAATATGAAAAATATATGTGAACTAAATTTGTTCGGTTTAATGTAATTCAGTTTAAATCATTCAGCTTATAACAACACAGAGTAACGTTTTATAAAACAACGGTTTTTCATATCAAACACAATTTAAATTTCGAAACAGCTTATTTTACGGGTTTTTTTGAATTCCAAACACAGATAAAACAGGTAAAGCTTTAATGCTACATGAAGCTGCTACCATTGAAAATATCTATGTTATATAAGTACACTACGTGTCTAGTGTGACAGTGCTTGTAAAGAGAACCGGCTACCCAACATCTCTTCATTAAAGGTTTAATTAAATTTATTACATAATAGTAGAAGTAGTTTGTGTGAAGGCATGAATAGCTCTCAAAACTGCCTCTTAAAAGTAGGTCACTTACCCTGTTGAATTCTACGTTCAAAATAAGGATTTCAATTCATTACTTACGCATTATTTAGTTTTTTAGCATTTTACGTAAGCTCCTGGACGACCTGTACATTTTAGCTACAATATGCAAATGTAAAAAATTCTGTCATTCAATTACTCTAACGTTCAGTTCAGAATATAATTCAAATTTTATAGCAAAAAGTTTCGAGCTGCGGGAATGGAAGAGCTCGTTTCGAAACCTGCAAAAAATTCGTCGTGTTTAGACATCATTTAGGTTTCACGAGTGGATATTTATTTTAGTTATTAAGGGTATACAAAATGAGTTACAAGGTGAATTTTGCAAAGCTCTGAAAATAATAATTTACATACATTATCTTTTAGGTTAGAAACTGTAATTAAATGTTACATTGTGCTTAAAGTGCCGTTAATTGGGTTTTATAAAAAACACAACCAACTATTTATGCGTAGTATTAATTTGCGTTAATGTGTTTAAGATTAATTGTAGACAATAATTAACAAAAACAAACACTAGAAAACCATTGTTATTGAATTTTCTCTAGTAAATTTTACTTATCTAAGGAATATATTCATTATGTTGAAAAGCTCCCGAATAATTAGTGCAGCAGTGAATTTGATGTAATTAATAAATTCGTACGTTTCTTCAGACAACATTGTGTGTGTTTGTTTATGTTTGTTGTATACACACGACACACAAATTGTGCGCAAACAACATTGTGTACTTAAAATAGTTTAATAGTTTTAAGTCAAGTCATTAACAACTAAACTCGTTGCATTATGTTTTGTGGATTACCCACCTTCTTTTGCAGAAATTTGCAATTGTGGTAAGCATTTTATACATAGTTGAGAATACAGAAAATCTTGCTATTGTATATTAAATTGTTTTATCATTAAACAATTAATTTGAAAAACTATAAAAAAAGTTAACTTTATTTTTAAAAAGGGCAGCTTACGAGAAAGATGTAAGGGGTATATAAGATTATTCAGACAAATTTTTCAACCTGGACTTTCAACTCTGAAACATTTTTCAAACATCCTAAATATCACTTATTTATTGATTATTTAAATTTTGTAAAAACTTGTTTGCAGTAGTTCCAGTGTATGATTACAGCTCTCTCCGATACCTATATGACTGCTAGACATCGTTTGGCTTTTAAACGTTTTTTGCACTTTTTATGCGCAAACAGTTGAATACTCATTTTGAATAGCTCCTACTCCTGCTTCCCGTTTTATTGATATCTCCTACAGTTTGTTTAAAATGTATTTATTTTATTAACTAGCTTTTTATTCGGAATTTTAATTAA
>VTPC01002734.1:58124-74219 GCA_011009095.1 Ignelater luminosus | reverse complement strand
TTTTTGTGTTGTTGTAGCAAGCAACACTTTACTGGATTAAGATTGTTGACGTAGAGTCAAATGACGTACAGTATGGAACAATATTAATAGTAGTTTATGTAACAAAGGATTAAAATAGAGGTTTATTCATGAGGAAGAAAGGTCGGGCTCGGAACTTAATCTTCCGAGCGAATAAAGTTCAGTTTAATGCAATATTTTATTTTTTACTCGCATTTTCAAAAAATCAATTTTCAGCTATCACTTTAATTTTCAATCAAGGTATGATAATGTTTACGATTCATCAGACTACTGTTGCCAGATTGTTGTCAAGGGTGGTTGATAACTGCCATTTATTTTTTATTGCATTTGTTTACACTAGTATTGATTTTATCGTGAAACTAAAAATGTGTGATCTTCCGTAAGATATTTTGGATTTGGAGGAAGCTCATGCAGCAGTATCGAATATGTCACTTCAAAGTGGAGAAAGCTGCACGAAAAAGAGTGTGAAGCATTATGTCGGCATTTCTAAGTATGTACTATCTATCACGGCAAAAAACCGGGGCACCACACAGGTTTTAAAGTTGCCCCTTGTAAATCTGTCTTTTAGTTTAAGTAAAACTATTATGTAAGTAAGTACCTTATTAATTGAACTGATAAATTCACCTTAAAGCCTGAGGCAAAAGAGAGAAATTTCGTTAGAACCGACGTATCGTTAGACAAGTGTGCCCCGGTTTTTTTTGCCGCGATAGTATCTATCATATAAATACGGAATCATTGTGTACGTTTCGCTGCATTTAGTTATGAATTAATGTTGATATTTTCAAGTACCTATTTGAAAGTAACTGAGTTTTCGAAAACAGATTTTTGGCAGAAGTATCCGACGAAAAATTTTTCTTACTGATAATGGGAGTAGCTGGTGGGTGTCATATTGATGAACTACATGAAGATACGTTGACTCTAAGATGTCTAAAACTGCAGATATCTTTTGCAGGTGATGAAGTATTCACGGTTATTTTATTTACACAATTGGAAATTATGATCTTTGTGAATTCTGAGAAATAATTTTCAATTCTGAGAATGAATTATGTACAATTCTCATTAAATTAGTACTATTCGCTTGTAAACATTTTTATTTTAATTCCTTCGGGAGTTAAAGTAAATTTTAATTGCCTAGGGATTAATAAATTGCTTTAGCCACTGAAAACAAACAATTCAAAAAATATTTTAAATGCGAGAAAAGAATATACTAAATTAAATAATTTAGATTGACGGACGTGAGAAGATTTTGTATGCAGTGCGGGAATAGTTTGTTAATCTCCATCTTGAAAATGCACTAAGTTCCTCAGACCCAAATTTTAATCTCGTATTAAGACCTCACTTTATTCCGTAGATTCGTAAATAACTACTGTGTTACAGGGGAAGAAAGGAATATTTTCCGAGAATAAAGCATTCAATGCACTTTACAACTAGGTATAATGTAATATTCTAAGATGCTTTTGGCATCCATGATATCAAAGACGTATAAAGTGTGTTCTCTCATAAATCCGTCATTAGAAAAACGAAGATTAAAAATTGACTTGTGTGAATATTTTTTTATTCTTATTTTCAAACTTTTAACTGAATCCAAATGATATCGAGATTAATAATGTAAACTTAAAAAATTACTTATTTCTATAAAAATTAACAACTTTCATGATAAGACCAGCAATCAGGTTAGTTACGGTTGTATCCGGTAGTTTTTTCAACATTTTCTTCCAATTTTCTTTAAAAATCTTTTCATTTCTGGTGATTTTATCCACTTCCCATAGTTTTTCTTTGCATATTGCCCAAAATTTCTCAACTGATTTTATTTCGGGACAATTTGGAGGGTTAAGATCGTTTGGAACGAGTTTTATCCCATTTTTGTTATACCACTCTATCATATTTTTGCATAGTGGCATGATGCCAAATTGGGCCAAAACAATGGTTTTAACACAGGTTTTTTATAAAAAGATAAAATTTATTGGTTAAGACATTCTTTTATATACATCTCTTTGTTTAAAATCTTGGATGTTATGAACGGCGCCCTTATTTTGCCGCAAGTACATATTCCTTGCCATTTTAAGCATTTCTTGGGAAACTTATCACATTTAACAGTCTTATATTGCTTATCCAGTGTTTTGTGGACTTGAAGATTATAAAATCTTGGTCTATGGTCAGCATAAACGTATGTCTCGTCATCCACTAAAATGCATCCTTTATGTTTGGATAGAATCTTCTCATATAGTTTTCTTGTTCAACTTTTTGCTATAGAATTCTTCTTTTTGTTCCTGTTTGGCACTTTCTTTACTTTTCTTGTTAAGATATTATATTTTTTCTTATTTCTGCTTATATTTGACGAAACTGTTTAAAATCTTGTTGCAATTTCTCCGACAGAAGCGTTCCGATGCCTATTATAATATGATATTATCTTTTTCTCCCAAATAACATTACCTCGCTCCCTTTTTCCAGTACCAGATTTCCTTTCTGTTGTTTTAGTTTCCCTCTAACGTTTAATTATATCCGAGACCGTAGTTCTTGGCATATTTAACTCTTCAGCAACCGCTGAATATGTTTTATTAGGATTACTTAAATAACTGGAAATCACTTTTCTTCTATTAATTTCTTCTTTTGATATCATTTTCTTAAAAATTGCAGCTACTCAAACTAACACCTCAATTATACAAATTAGAGATTATGAATATGATGTTTTGTAAAAACAAAAGAATCCAAATCAAATAGGTGACTTTTATAAATTGTTTTTTTTTCATGACGGATTTATGAGAGAACACACTTTAGTATAAGCCAAAAAAAAGCAGAAATTGAGTAAAAGAGCGGTAAAATAACTTTTTTGTTTCCCAACAAGACACAATTGCCAATTTTATACCATAAAATGAATTTTCTACTAAAACCGATGAAATAGTTATCTGCGTGTCAAGATTGTGATCTAATCTTTGTATTTCACCTTGCAAGGATCGTAAACTGGTGTTGGTTCCGATCGACAATCAGTAACCGAGTTGAAGTTTTCATTAACGAAAATTCGGACGATGCGAGATTTTTATGATAATGACTGAACCAAAGATTTTCGAGCCTTTCAGTATAAATATTATCGTGGTCAGTCAATTTTAGATAGATCTAGGTTTTTTGCTTTTAGAGCAAAACGGTTAATTCAGAAAGATAGACTAAGCCCCAACGAAATCTTGCTCTTTTAGAAAAAGTCAGGTTCCTTGTAAAATTTGTATCTATAGCATTTGTTACCATCAATACCACCCAGCCTTTTGCATTAAAAAAGCCCAATTCTAAGAAATGCCTTTTCATTTTTGAATGAAATGTAAATAATTTTCCAAGTTTCTCGAATCATTTAACATTGAAATACGTTAGAATTGCAGTTTATTTGCGCATAGAAAACTAGCAGCCGATTTCTGTTCAAATATGCACAATAAGTTCCAATTAAATTTGTAACGTTCACTTTGTGTTTCCGTTACATGTGTGGTATTTATTAGATGCTGTTGGTGTGATCTTATTATTTTGCACTTTTCTCTTGTTGAAGAGGTTTTTGTGATAGTTGTGAGTTCGCACGGATAGGATGATTTTTTTGTAGCTTCTTTTCCATTTTATTTATTTGAGCAAGCGGGACATAGAGTATAATTCTTCAAACTTTTAATTTCATTATTGCAGTGTTTTGAACTATCACGTTGTGGCTTGTGTTTCTGGTTAATTTTACTGCATTATCGGTCTAGTTAACAATTTGATAATGGTTGGATTTTTCTTATCACGATTTAGTAATTGTAATTATGATTTCACCTTTTAATTTTTATGTTTCAGCATTCCCTACGGTTTGTATAAGATCTTCGGATAAATGGTCAGGTGTAACTTGGTATATGTTAAATTCTTACTTGTTCATTTTTAAAAGACAGCCCCTTTTGTTTTTGGTTTAGCCAAAATGAATTGAAGTTAGGATTTCTATACCACCCATCTGTAAAGCTTATTTGGTTTCATTTTACTAAATTGTAAATTACAATCATGTTCTCGTGGGGAGTAGAATCTTATCGACTTTCATCCAATATTGTTGCTTGGTCTTGTTGATGGTTTATCAGAAATTTCATTTCCAAGTCTTCTGTTGATTACTTAAGAATTTAACTTTTGAGATGCAGGATTTCCGTTGGAGCGAGTTCGCCTCGGAGGAGCTGTTCAGATTCGCTTTGCGTAGAGAAGACGTAGTAGGGCGGAAGACTTCTTGTAAGTGGTTTTGCTGCCGGTATTTGGGAAAGAGGTGGATCCAATTTTTGAGTTTTGTGACAAGCCTCAATTAAAGCGAGAGTAAGTGAGCTTGGTTTCTGGTTTTTAGGTCTCATGGTAGATTTTTTTGGTTTTCTTTAGCTTGTACCTGTAAGATTGAGGTTTTGTTTTGTGAGAATTTCCTACGCACAGCAGAAAAATATATTTTTTAATCCTCCACATCTCTGGGAGGTTTATCCTTTATTTATGATCCCACTATAAGTTGAGAACAACTTTGTTTCCTGTTTGGAAATATTTTTATTGAAATGTCAAACAGTTGACTTGTCAGTTTTTAAATTCACAGCCGGTTCTGAATTGTAAGACATGTTAGCTATTACCAAACATTCAGGGAGGACTCGTAAAATGGACATATTTATATTATTAAATTTAATTTAATCCATATTACAGTTTATAGTTTATCTTAATTCACTTAAATGCATTCCGATAAAGTTGATTTTTAGGCTCGTTACTTCTTTTTGTGCTAATCGGGTTTTTTTAACTTGCTGTCTTTTATAACTCTTACCAATTCTCATACATAGCTTTTTTTGCATCTTGTGAATAAGATTTGAGCAAACAAAACAGCAGGTTTGTTCTCAAGTTTAGAAAGGCTCCTCAAATTGAACATAAAATTCTTAACACTCTTTTTTCTTCTCTACTAAAAGAATTTGAAACTCTTCGATTCATAGGCATCTCTGTATAATATCAATTCTGGCATTGGTTTGTCATGTTCTAAAAGTCAGTAATTGCGAGAAAATCTTTTCGTTCCTACTTCCACAGGTAGGTACAGTCCAACGGCAGTTTCCTAACACAGCGAACGTTTGTTATAGGGCCACGTAATTCAGGTGGTTGCTTAAGCCTTCAGGATACGCAACAATATCTATTAAGGTTATTATTCGTCCAAATTTCAGAGATTGTGTAGGTTTTTTCTTGTTTCCCACCTGTTCGTCTGATAAAACATTTTTGGGGATCTTGTCGACGTGCTGCGACTTGGATTAATCTCTAATTTATTTCTCTTATCTACTTTATTACAGTTATTTCAGACTTGTTATTTATTATCCTTGTTTGAAAAGGTTTTTTCGAAGCCATTCAATAGTCTAATGTTCTCTTAATATGAAATAGTACAAATCCATTCTAATTATCATGTATTGATTTCACAAAGGTTTTAAAGCCTTGGATAAAGTCCAGAAGTTGGAAATCTATTTTTTGTTAAGTACTAAACCATTATCTCTTGTTATGCATACGCGACCGATTATTAATTCTACCATAATGGATTCTTCGTTTATCGTCAAAACTACTTGAAAAATTACTTGTTCTTTCTTGTGCTTCATTAATTCCGATGTTAATTCTAAGATAGATTTACACTTTTCGACTGCTCAAATCCACAAGATTAATCTTCGACGTAACAGAAAGCGTTAGCTTTCTAAATTATAATTTATCGGAAAAAATAAAAACCAAAAGGTTGTTTTACGAGAATTAGAAAAGAACATGCGACACCCGTGGGATATACGCCTCCTTTTACGTCTGAAAAATACCAGTTTAGGTTTACAAAATGTTTACCCAGAAAAAAGCTCTACATTCTTGTATTTCGCGACGCATTTCCATCTTTTGCTTTAGGTAAACCTTAAATTTAAATAAGTGGTAAAATTCACTTTTTGAGGTTTCTTTCTGTGTTATATTGATCCCCCTCGACCCTACATTATTACAGTTGTGTTTATCCATCCCTTAAGAGTTTCTTTTATCATCTTATTTGAAAAATCCATCACGTTTTTCCACTATAATTCGTTATTTATAGCTTTCATAAATCTAGTTATTATAGTATTCTACTAGAAAAATACGAAAACAAATGGATGTCTTTAATTAATAGAATCGTGGAAACTCTAGCCCGCGACCTAACATGATCATTAGGTAACATTATCGTTATAGTATGTAATTTAGTAGAGGAATGGATTCTGTTCGTCTTAAACGTGATAACGCTGCCAATATCAATCTTTTAGTTACTATTTTTTTTAATACGAAGTAAGGTTATGTTTCATCTAGCATATTACTAGAATTGCACAATAAATTTCAGAAATTACTAAGCAGATAATTGAACTTTTAATTTGTCGGACGGATGGTATGTTGTAGAATGTGATTGGTCAGATTGGTCGGTGGAAGGCATAGTGCCAGTTGGCTATTGAGTTCACTGCAGTTAGTTATGTACCAGATATGGTGGTCACGAGATGAGCGCTTAACGACATGTGCGCAGCTCAAACTGTTAGAAAACTTGAGTGTTGTTACACTTTACATGAAATCATATGCATTCAGTGTGTAGATATGGCACACCGAGATGGCTGTGTGAGCAGGTGCATTGTCATGGTGGAGAAAAATCAGTCCCTCGTCTGCCACAAATCGGGTCTTTTTTTGTTACGCAATCTTCTCAGAACTTCCAAACAGAAAGCCTAATTAAGTCCGCCATGACAAAAAAACGAGGAGCAAACGAAACTGCTTTTAACAACAAAACTGACTGTGACCAAACACAACCTTCCCAGGCGATGCCACTAAGTGCACTGAACTCGGAACGAGTTGTTCGACGCTCGCCTAGCGGGAGAAATGCATACTACGGAAGCCCCGCCCGCCGCAGCGCTATTCCGGTTACTTTTGGGAACCCCCTCGTATACTATAACCTTTTTACGGTCGCCGCTTGAACTATGACTGTGATAGTGTTGTGGATTATTTTCTACGGTATTATTACGTTTGTGATTATATTGTTATGAAAGCTTACAAAGTTCTACGGTTAAGTGTAATTACTAATTTGGGCATTGTGAATAAAGCATACCTGGTACTCTAACATTTCTACAGAAGAAAGTTAAAAGCAAGTTTTAAGGTGTTCCCATTATTTATTCAAATTTCTTTAACTGCAGTCAGTTTGATCAAACTTGACTATCAGTCTGAAACAATGACTGCATACCTTTAGTTTGGTCAAATTTTCTAAGTTTTGGAGACGTTTCTAAATCCATCAGTCAGTTTTATGCGATGGCTACGTGATTGGCTAAATTTGAAAATAGTAAAGCAGGTGCAAAGACAAGAAGGTTATAGAGGGTTATACGTGTTTGTTTTGCTTTTCGTTTATTTTCATTCTGCTTCAATGCTAATCATAATGTTGAAATAGCTACTACCGCTTTTTTTTGTTCAATTTTACAAAATAATACCAACTCACCTGGTGTTTGTATATACAGATATTAAAATGAATTATATTATTAAAAAATAATAACTAATTATTCTAAAAATTATTTATAGTAAAAATATATTTATTACAGTTTTTTCTGGTCAGTAGTGAATAAGAAATAAGAAAACAACAAAATGTAAAACAAATAATAAATTAATTTAAGATTCTAACATCACAAAATTTAAAAACACGCAGTATTTTTCTAAATACCAACGCAAATACGACTACCTAACCTCTCAGTTTCACCAAACTTTTTATTTATAGTGTGACCACCTAGTTTGATACAAACTTGAGTTTGTCAGTCTTGACGTCATCATTCTCGACTGAAAGTCATGTTTGATTAAATTATTTGATAATGTGACCAGGGCTTTACCTGAGAGCTGTTAACGATCTCTAATATTATGAATTCGTTTTCAACGATTTCTTTGATCTACACTAATGGAAAAAATTAAAGGAACAAAAAAATTTCCCAAATTTTTTAGTGATTTTAGAAATGCTGTAGCTCAGTGAAAAATCGAAATCTTAAAAAAAAATTTTGAAGCTTCAAAATTCTAGTTTTCAGATCTTTTACTCAAAAATGTTTAGAAGCAACGGTTATTACGCAATCCTAAGATATAGCGCGCAAAAAAGATTTTGCAATTTTTTTGGGTCCACGGACTTGGAAAAAAATTTTTCAGTTAAACCATTGCATGGATCGGATAGCTTGTTTATTCAGCTTTAATTTCCTTTCTTTTAAACCTCGATGCGACCATTTTTCACCGAGATATCAGACTTTAATGGAAAAGGATCCTTTTGTCTTTAATTTTTTCGAAAATTGTTTGAAAACAAAATTTTTTTTTCTAAATTTAAACGTTGTTTGCGGTAAAAATGTAAAAAAAGCTCAAAAATTTTTTTTTGCATTTTAATCATGATTATGAAGTGTTTAGGGCCAATAAACGTGATCCTTTAATTTTTTTCAGAAGTTGGATTGTTTGAAACAAAGAAACGGTTCGCTAGATCGAATTGCAACTTCACAGGGTTTTTGTCGGTATATTGAGCTATAAAAGTCACGTTTAACATTAGTCATTTCATGAATATTTGTAATTTAGCCGTTGATTTTCTAAAAAACCATAAATTACCCTTTTTTTTCTTGTTTTTTCAAATTCATGTCAAGAATGGAAAAAAAATTTCCTGAAGATCGCGGCAGTATCTTTTAGGAAATTTATTTCAGTTTCCAAAACTGCCCTTTAATTTTCTGTACGATCATTGGTTGCAGAGATATCGATGATTTAAGACAAAAAGATCCTTTTTCATTAAAAAACTGATATCTCGGTGAAAAATGGTCGTATCAAGGTTTAAAAAAAAGGAAACTGAAGCTGAATAAACAAGCTATCCGGTTCACGCAATGGTTTAGCTGAAAAGATTTTTTCCGAGTCCGTGGATCCAAAAAAAAAACAAAAAATTTGCAAAATTTTTTTGGCGCTATTTCTTAGGATTGCGTGATAACCGTAGCTCCTAAAAATTTTTGACTAAAAGATCTGAAAACTAGAATCTTGATGCTTCAAAATGTTTTTTTTTAATTTCGATACGAGCATTTTTCACTGAGATACAGCATTTCTAAAATCACTAAAAAATTTGGAAAATTTTTTTGTTCCTTTAATTTTTTCCATTAGTGTATTTTAACTCAAGACATGGAATTCAAACTACTGAATATGAAATGCAAGAAAAACTAATCTAAATTCGACAAAAAATTTATTGATTAATTGTAGCTTGTTCGATTTATCAATTTTCTTCAAATTATGTCAACGCCTACAGAAAGGTGTAACAAATGAGGAAGCCAAAACTCAATCTTCTATTCCAATTTGTTCTCGAAATTTGTTCAAAAGCTCTATTTTTCTAATTACTGACTTAATCTACTTTTCTTCTGGGTAGGTATCTAGAAAAGTGTAATCTGATGCATTCGTAGTCCGAGAACATGATAAAACATTTATAGAAACGGATTTTCGGGATTTTAAAGCAACTTATTTTAACGTATTGCCCACCCTTTAAGTCTCTGTAAGTGTTTCGTTGAAGAACTAGCCTGTGCGCATTTATTTGTAGGCGACTGTTCTTGTACTATACTTATTAGAAACACAAATTGTTATTTATGCTTTTTCAGCTTTTGAACGTTTTCGCGAAACAATCGCTTAACATCTCACAAATCATACCTGCAGATGATGGTTTCATCATTGTTTGGACTGTGATTATTTACAAAAGCTAATACAACATTAACAGCATGAAAATACTACAAGGGGCATGTTTTTGTTTTGTTTTTCGTACTTGTCGTTGCTATTAGATGGCGCCTTTAGTTTCATGCTGCTAATGTTGTATTAGCTTTTGTATATAATCAGCATGAAGCGGGCGAGCATTGCCCGCCATTATCCTCCACTGATGAATCCAAACAAGGACGAAACGGTAGTCTGGAGGTATGATGGTCAATGCTTGTACGATGTTTTGAAATATTTATAGGTAGACAATAGGATTTTTGTCTTTATATTAAATACAGTGTGCCCAAGATAAGGATGCACAGCATGGGGATCTTGGAAACGGTAGGAGATACAGCATCGGTTAAATGGGATGAAAGTTGGCTATTTATAAGACCTTTTTGTTGGCGTTTGCAAAATTTAGATATTTTGGATAGTTTCTGAGATATTTAAAAAAAAGCAATTTCTCGATTTTCGTTATTATTTTTTCTTTCATTTATTTGAAGAGATATCGGAAAACTAAAACCACTTTTCCATTGCCACTCTTTGTTCTTTATTAAAATATGCTAACAAAATTCCTATACAACGTTTGGGTTTCGAGTAACCATTATCAACCTCATTTTTTTAAATAGGCGAAAAAACAATTGAAAATTGTTTTGGATAGCTCTTGTTGTCACGATTCTAATGATGTAAAATATGATAGGGTTATTTTGATTTCTTATGTTATAAATTAATGCATTCTGCAGTACCCTGGCCTGCACGATCACCTGATGTAACACCGTTACATTTCTTTCCTCTGGGGATATGTCAAGAATCATGTGCTCAACCAAAATTTTGAACATGAACAGCAGTTATTACAGTTGATCACAGCAGCGTTCAACACAAAAAAAATCAAAACTGAAATAACCCTATCATATTTACATCATTAGAATCGTGACAAGAGCTATCCAAAGCAATTTTCAATGGTTTTTTCGCCTATTTAAAAAATGAGGTTGATGATGGTTACTCGAAACCGAAACGTTGTACAGACATTTTGTTAGCGTATTTTAATAGAGAACAAAAAATGGCAATGGAAAAGTGGTTTTAGTTTTCCGATATCTCTTCAAATAAAGGAAAGAAAAAATAATAACGAAAATCGAAAAATTGCTTTTTTTTAAATATCTCAGAAACTATCCAAAATATCTAAATTTTGCAAACGCCAACAAAAAGGTCTTATAAATAGCCAACTTTCATCCCATTTAACCGATGCTGTATCTCCTACCGTTTCCAAGATCCCCATGCTGTGCATCCTTATCTTGGACACACTGTATACGTCATATAAACCCCATTAAAAGTTGGAAAAATTCTTTCTATATTTCCCACTTTGAAAATATTAATATTTGGATCTTCCACATATTTTCTTCACTATCGATTTTGTCTTTGGGAATACTACATCGATAGTTACATTTTTGAAATCATCTACAAGAGCAGTTTCCAAAATATTTAACGCAATACAAAAAAACTATCCTAGTTGGTACCACTTGCTAACCTTACCGATGCCAAAATTATTATCTTGATATACCAACCAAGTTTGGTATCAATCGCACAATTAGTTATTGAAATGATGAATTTATGCATAGCTTTACGGGTACGGTGTTCAATCTTTAAGGTTTCTCCTTCAACCAGCCGACCATCCGTGGGTGATTAGTTCTTCTTTTCTTGGATTTCTTAAAAGCAGCTAAGGCGGGTAGAAAATATTGCACTGTCGCTACTTTTTCTATGCGGTAAAGGAGTACGGCGTACTTGTGGGAATTTTCCCGCGCATGTCAAAATGGTGTGCTTTACACCTTTGTTGCATAAATAACTATTATGCACTCCTAGCGATGCAGTAAAGGAGTACGGCAACTGTGATGACTCTTTTTAATAAAATTTTCTATTTTCTTTAATATTTTCACTGGGGTAGAAAAAACGTTATATGGCACTCGGGTGAAAAGCTGACCATATTGGCACCCGTAAGAGTTGTCAAAATTGTACTTGTTGCATTAATAACTATTTCATTACAAGATATTCAAGAAGCTACAAGGTCGAGACCATAGTAAAATAGTAATAGTAAAGAGTGATGATGTTTTTGACAGAATTCGTGTTTGTTGAGTATGCGCGGGTGTTTGGAATTAATTTCCAGCTTTTACTCAAAAATTCCCATAAATCCTCAGCAAAGTTATAAAAAAAGCAACAAACCTAGTATTAATCCACTTCGCTACTTGACAATTTTATTAATTTGTTTTCTACTTGCAGATTATAATTTATGTCTACTTTTCAACTTTCAGAAGACAAAGCTTGGCCGTGGTCAGACAAAGTCTGATACTGGCCCACGCGAGGACGAAGCTTCTAGAGGTGAAAGAAGAGATGATTCTAATGTATAGTCTGAACTAAATTTATTTATAGTCAAGTTGATTAAAATTAGATGAAGAAACTTTAAAGATCCTCCACATCTAATAGATTTTACCTAGAAAGATATCAAAATAAAAACCTGGAATTTTAGACATTTTTAACATTCTAAAGCTGTATTTAGTAACTAATTAGTTAATTGAGTGAAATGCCCAATAAAACAGAAACAAAATAATTTCCAAATAATTAATTAATTTCTCACAACATACTTTTCAGCGGTTAAAATGTTGGGTTAAATATGAACACACATTCATATAGATTAGTCATGGTAATAAGCTTAATTGCAATTTATTCATTCGGTGGTAACAAGTGACCGCACGTTATCACTTGAAAATTCACATAAAAGTGGAGTCATGTTTTCCTGATAAATTTGAAATTTCATCGTCTACGATTATTATTGAAAAAAAAATCCTTTTAAACAATTAACTGCAGGATCTGGAATTATTAAAATGTGTGAAAAAACATGGATGAGGAATAAGAACAGAAGGTTAAGCATCATATTACATAATGACTAAATTATCAATTAAGTACGTAAAACACGGAATTTAATTACCATACTCCTCATTAGATGGGGGGAGGAATTTGTTATTTTCCGTATCTTGCCATGAAATAACATCGACATGGTCAGATACAAATGATGGAATTTGGCATTTAAAAATCGCCGTATTGCCTTTAATTACGAATACGTCGTACACTTGAACTTCAAAATATTGATTTACAACTGTAAAGAAAAACAAAACAAACATTAGTAATGACTGCCTTAAAACAAAACTTAAGGAAACCCCGACGCGACGCCTTCTGGTGGTAAACTATTAAGGTGTAACAAGATGGTAATAAAAAGGATCTATTTTTAAAGTTTCTTAAATCTATTAGTAGGCACATTAATTACCAGTATCAGTAATATTAGATTGATAAGCGAAAATCTTTCCATCATCAGCAACCCAAGCATCGACCATAACGAAATCCGTAACAAAGCTAGGCACTAAACATTTCAAAATCGCCGTGTTCCCTCGTAAAACAAACTCGTCCACAACATGGCTTTCGTAAAATTGTTGCACCACTGCGGATAAAAAGAGGGAGAGAATTGATAAAAATTAAATCGAATCGAAATGTATATAGGAAATGGAAAAGGGATACGGAAACAAAAAAATATCAGATTAAATAGACACCCTCGCGAGTTACCGTAATCATTTCCCGGTAAGAAGGTGTTTCCTTGCGAATCCTGCCAGTTTTCGACGCTAACAAAATCGGAAACGAAGGAGGGCACTTCACATTTCATAACCGCCGAATTTCCGCGTATTACGTATTCGTTGTCTGCTTCCACCTCGTAAGATTGCGCCACAACTATTAAAAGGAGAGAAAATTCTTTATTTTTAGCTTTTACGCTAGCTGGAATGAAACAAGAACCTGTAAAACAATACTTTTCCCTTGCAGTGCGTAAAAAGGTATAAGCATGGATGGAAATGGAGGGAGGAGATATATTGGCCTAAAGCTTATAAGTTATTTCTTTGTAACACTTTAGGTCAATGTTACGCAAAAATATAAACACTGATGTTTCAAGTACCGTAATTTCCATCCCCGTATTTAAGTATTTTTCCATCATCCGCGACCCAAGCATCGATTTGAACAAAATCGGCAACAAAACTGGGGATCTTGCATTTCATAACGGCTGCGTTTCCCCTAATCACGTACTCGTTTTCGGCCTCGGTCACATAGAATTGCGAAACCACTGCCGAAAAAGAGTAAAAATCAGTGTTTCATGCTTCTAGGCAAATTACCGTAATCGTCTGAGACTTTAAGGGTGTTTCCGGAATCGTCGATCCAAGACTCCACGTGCACGAAATCAGCCACAAACGATGGGATACTGCATTTCAATACTGCCGTGTTGCCTCGTATTACGTATTCTGTCAGGATCTCTGCTTTATAGAATTGATTTACCACTGTAAAAAGGTTTCCAATTTTAAATATGAATTTGATGATATTGGTCTTTGTGTTTGAAATTGTTAAAATGGCCGAATCCATTGAAGATAACCTAAAAAAAGGGCGCGCTGTACAACGAAGTGCCTGTCGGTAATAAGCAAGGACGAGAAGGATTATATCGATCGGTGTAAGGATTTACAAATGGGAATTACCATAATCTGTGGTATACGTATATTCTTTATTATCACTGCCAACCCATGCTTCGACGCGCACAAAATCAGCAACAAAGGACGGAATGTTACATTTAAGAACTGCAGTATTTCCCCGAATAACATATTCAGAAACCACTTCGGCCTCGTAGTACTGATTAACAACTGTAGAGACAAAAATTCGCATTATCTCTGATAATAAAATCATTTATAAAAAAAAAAGAATAAAATGTTTTCCTTGCTCGAATCTGGAATCACAATAGCTAAAGGATAAAGGGAGAAAGAAAAATGAAAAACGACAGGTTCATCCGTGGAAAGCTTCATCCATTTACCGTAATTCTTCGTGTCCATGCTGTAAGTGTTCCCTTCACTATCGACCCACGAAATTGTCAGCACAAAATCGGCAACAAATGAAGGTATAGCACATTTCAAAACGGCAGCGTTTCCACGGATGACGTATTCGTTGTTAACTTCGGTCTGGTAAAATTGTTGGACAACTGCAAAAAACAAACGACGAAAAGTTGATATTAGTTACCATCGGGGTCGCCCGGATAGAAGTTTTCGTTCTGATCTGTATGCCAAGACACAACAGAAACAAAATCCGCTACAAAAGAAGGCACCTGACACTTTAAAATAGCAGCATTTCCCCTGATTGCATATTCTTTATTGACGTCCGTGTCGTAGAATTGAGCTACCACTAGAAATTTATGTAATAAAAATGTAAACTTTGTTAAATCAAAATTTAAACAAACAGTAATCCTCGAGAATAAAATTAACTAACCTGCTCTAACGTTGACGTCTCTTGAATGTACGGAACCGACAGAATTCTTGGCAAGGCAAGAATAGACCTGAGCGTGAACTTCTTGTCGGTAATCTTCTGCTCTAAATGGAGGGAATACCAAGTTTCCATTGGCCAATACTTGTCTTAATCCAGGAACATCTCCAACAGCGGTACCATCAGATCGAACCCAAATGATTTCCGGCGGTGGATGGCCACGTGCACTGCATTCTACAACGGCGCCAGTAGTATTAGAGAAATCGATTCGGTTTGGGGGTTCGCGTACAAATACAGGACCAACGGTATCGTCTTCGGCACGCACAGACACTAATAAAGTCAGGAATATAAAGTACGACCACATGTTTATAGAACTACACTGCATTACACGAAAGAACACTAACCACCGTGATGCTTTACACTGACACGTTGGCAGTTCTGAAACAGAAAAAATATTTGTGTAGTATAAGGTAATTAATCACGTTTAATAAATCAACATTCTTTATATTATTCCCCTGTAAGGGTAACATTTGATCAATAACAGCAAGCGGGAATTTATATGTATGCATATAAATGTAAATTTTATACTCAAAGGAAAACAATTAACCTAAAAAGGGATCTTTAGGTGTGTTTAGAGGTTTTTGTTTGGAGAGTTCACATTTCACGCATTTTAATTTTCAATCGTATAATGAAACGGTTTTCAGAAAATTTGTCTAAATCATTGGGCCTAGAACAACTATACGGTGTGTTCAATTTTCGTTGTATTCATACGGTATCTCGGTTATTATAAGAGATAGACCGATGGGGTTTGCACCTTACTGGTCTAACTTTTCAAACTAAATTCTTTATAGACAAAAATTTGAAATTTCTCATTTTCTCCAAAGTACTACCATTTCTTTTTCCTGTTGAAATAACGAAACCATTTAACATGATGGTGTGTAAGCCAACTATGACTTTCATTACAAAAAATTAAAATTTTGCTTCTAACTCGAAAATCATGGGTAGCGATGAAATTCTGCTAATGACCCTACCAAAACCCATGCTAAGGACGTTCTTGAAACC
>VTPC01002734.1:22595-46644 GCA_011009095.1 Ignelater luminosus | reverse complement strand
TTGCCTCCTACATACTTCAGATGTTCTAGTTGAAACGAACGTTTTAGCCGAATGGAAACTGTTACGCTCTAGAATGCGTTAAACAGTTCATAATGCTTAAAATTCAACCAATAAGCTCGACAATCAAGTAGGCATTGATCAAAATGAAAGTATTTTTTTCTTCATGGCACACTATTTGAAACTTCGTTTTTTAGTATCCTTGTTAATACATCGAGTTAGAATGATCTAAGGTACCCGAGTGATACACTGCTAAAATTCTCTATGGAACAGTGACAAAATCAGATTTAACGCCCATAAGAAAAAAACGAACCTGCTCATGGTTCTGGAGAACGGAAACATCGTATGGGAATTTGGATAGATCTGATGTATTAAGCACTAGAAAGTGTCTGTAGATACGAAAATCGAGAAATTTCGTTTTTTGAGGTTATTTCAGAAACAAATTGATGGAATTTCTTTTTAGATTATTATTAAGCATTAAAATAGGCAACTTTGCCTCAATTTAACGGAGTTTGTATCTCTTACAGTTTCCGAGATTTCAATGTAGTATAGATTGAATTTGAATAATCCTTATGCAGGAATGTTTTGGAAGATGTCCAAAATATTATCCACAAGATTATCATTAATAAAAACTGGCTACGTATAGCGTTAAGCTCCGCTGTACTTATTTTAAGTAGGAATCAATACATTCCAACAAACAATACGAGACAAACTGTGCAGGGTTAAAGTATAGAAATGCCCACATTTTCAGTGAAAATCAATACTTTGTATTGGTACAAAACCCAACAATTACATTAAAACACATTGTACGACGAAGATAATTTGAAGATTTGCACGAAATAGTACTAGAAATAATTTTTTTAAATGTAAATACACAGAAAATTTAAAACAGTTACTAAAGTTTACTGCAAAATTGACAGAATATGCCGCAAAATTAAAGAAATATGAATAAATAGGCGCGCCACATTAAAATATGCAAAAACCCAGGTAAAATATGCATTTTGCATAAAAACCCTGCTTCGGCTATCGTCCTTGTGTTGTTAAGCGGGCGAGAGAAGGATGCATCAAAAGAACCAAGTTAGGTAATAAGTAGTCGATACTCTTGGCTAGACAAACCATCAAAAATATTGTATTTTTGTATTCTTTATTTTTGTATTAAATATTGCATTTTTGTATTTTAAAATAAATATGCATATACGTCATTTTGACGTTATGGAAATGATTCATATACATGCTAATAAGTGAACAGATGGAATAAAAGAAAAATTACGTCATTTCCAAATAAGGCAAAAAACGACCGTTAACACACCATTGTTATCCTCAATGTTTTACATTTTGTTTAGAAATAACAAAATCTTTCTAGCCGCTTTCATTCATTAAACTAGATTTCTATAAATTCACTAGTGCTCAGGTGTATTTCTTGACATTCTTAAATTTTTAAGAGGCTGATTCGTATTTTTAAAATGAGTCTCTGTCCTCTAGATTACACGAGATATAATCTCTTATCAGAGTGATACAAATATCTTCCTGATTAGTATGTTGTTTCAAACAAACGTGGAGCAAATGTTTACAATTAAATCAAATTATTTGAGAAAAAAACAAAACCACACGCATTGTAATAAAATGCAAACAAATCAGCCTCCTACAAGAAATCTTGAGGGTCCACTAACACTTCAAATGTGGGTCAACGAGCTGCTTGTTAAAGTAACACTTCCACTTCCTACACAATTTAATATCAAACAACACCAATAATAATAATATGAAAAAAAATCAGTTCCTGCAATATGTTTTTATCATTTTAGTACATTTCGCAAACAGCCATCTAAACAGCGTCATAAGACAATAACATAAAGGATTTTTATGGAATAAATTGATAATTATATCTCTCGTGAATCATTTAATATTTCTATTTGTGTACTGCATTAAATTACAATTTCCAAGTAGCGTGCAACGATATGAAAACATTTTAAATTGTGGTAAGTAATCACATAAAATTTATATTTATCTATTCTGTTAATTCTTTATCATATTATTAATAGTAATTACGCAAGTTTATAGACAAACACTTCCAGAAAACCGACAAAATCTAAAATAGAATTTCTTCAAAGATATTTTTAAAGCCATCTTAGATTTCCAGTTGTGCAGTTTTTAAAATAAACGAAACACCTGGATCGTAATAGAAAAAACTGGAATCCACTGCATATCATATGGCATGCCACTGTGGTTTTCTTTATTACAACAACTATCGTTTTTACATAGACAGGTGGTGGTCACCTTCTAGATGTTCCGTCTGAAAAGCACAGCTGCTGTACCAGCATGATTTTGATTCGTAGAGAAAAGGAGACGAACACAACGCACCCCTCTTTCTTGAACATTTCCTGTATCAAATAAAGCAAAAGCAGCAAGCAGCAGCCTAACAAAATAATAATTTAAGGACGTTGATATTAACCGAAACGAACAAGAATAAATCTTAGTAGAGGTTAACTACAATAAGACGAATAATTCCCGGAAACATGACATCTCGACGGGGGAGGTTAGAATAATATGATTCATCTTTATTTAATTTATGCTCCTTTGACATTTTCTATAACAACTTTATTTCAAAACGAATTTAGCATATTTTTCAATACCGGATAGAAAAAAGCCCGAGTGGTAAAATTTTAACTTCCCTTTCTAATCGAAACAAACGAAAGAGAATTTATTAGAACAAAATTTAGGGGGCAAAACAAAACAAAACGCACCGGCGTGAGAAGCCACCCTAGATGAGATTTTATTCAGCCACGCCTGTAAAATTGCGAAAGCAAAATGAAAATTCGTAATAACCTACCAAAATCTGGAAATTCCTTTGTAATGGAACCTTTAAATCACTGAAAAAACCCAGTGTAATGCACAATTTTTTTAAGAACACAGGAACACCATGAAATACACTCGCACACAACGAGCTAAACAACAAAACGCAACGCCTAAAGCGACTATTATCGAACTAATACGAAAATAACCGATTAGAGGATTTTAACCCATGCAAGTATTTTGGGTTGCCTATAACACGCTACATTAAATTTCAATTTCATTTCACTTTCATTAAAATTTTTAATATACCTAATATATTTTAAAACTTGCTAAAATATATTTGCATTCTTTGATCTTTCAACTAAATTATACATATAAAAGGGTACACATTTTAATGTAAGTATATATATTTTGGCTTAAAAATATAACTATTTACAATTCACTTTAGCTCCAAATAAAGAGCTACAAAATTATTCATTTTAAAACCACAATAAATTGTATACATGGTCTTACTAAGAATCTTGACAAATAAATTAATTTATATTATAATTTCTGTATCTCCTAATTCTTCATCGGAGGGCAGTGTAATCTGTGATGGATCTATTAAATTTGGATCGATGGGTAACAAACCTTTCTCTTCTCTACGTCTTAATTCAACAAAGGCTTCTCGTTGTGCCCAATCCTTTAAATTAATATCAGGTCCATACATAAATACAAAGCCACCACATACTAATCCCAATGTTATAGTTGAAAAGAAAGTTAAATGTAAAACATTTCTATCCATTTTTTCGTTATATCTGTCAAATCCATAACTAACCCAATTCTTTGGCTCTGCTGGTACCTGTTCGGTTTTACACTGTTTAGCAACATCACGCATTGCTGCTGTATCTTCCTTTTTCTTCGACGTCGCAATCTGTCGCATATTGATGAACGAACGTGTTTTTTGAAATAAAGACGATCTTAATCGTAATGCAGCCATTTTTCTAAGCACTTTTAAGGTTATGTTGTGTTATGTCATAATTAACGATCGATAAAGTAGGTAGTTCCATAAACTACAAATGTAGCAAACAAAAGAACCAAACGAATTTAAATGTTAGGATTTGAAATTAAATTCTCTTTTCAGTATTTATTATATCAACTTCAATATTATTTTATTAAAAACACCTCTAAATCGAAAAAAAGGTGTTACGTGCTATATTCTAAATAATACAAATTTTACTGATGAAATAAATCAAAAAAAGTTTGAGAAGATCTCATTAAAAATTCAGTATCTTGGGATAAATAAAAATGCTGAAAAATCTTCAACATCTCCATCAATTTATTTAATCAACTTTGTCATGGCCTAAAACCATTTTAATTAGTTTTTCTTTGTTGTTGCTAATCTTTTAATATTATCCAACTTAAATATAGTGGATATTCTTATATAAAATGATGTTCTTCCCCACATAAAATTTTAATAATCAGAATTCATAAAGAAACACTAAATTACAGTATCCATCCTCAGATGTACTAATAAAACTTAAATGGTTTCTCTACAATTATTCATAAATTTGTAAAAATAAGTCAAAACATCTTTCTTAGTTTTTCCTCTTTCTCTTTCTTGTCACCCTTATTATGGCATGATTAATCATATCAATAATTTTAAGTAAGAATAAAATGTCAAGCTCTCAACTTTCATGTTTCTTTGCCACTTCCTATGACAAAGACGTGGTTGGCAGGATTGGTGACAAAGTTGAAAGACAGGTTAAAATTGGCATGTCTTGTCGACTGAAGAATTCATGCAAGTGATCACAAAAATTGCAATACAAACCTACATATATTTTCCTTATTTCATCTCAAAAAATTGGAAAAGCAAAAGGTAATTCAGATACTTACTGATCTGATATAGTTGTTACTTCTAAAATCAGAAAAATTCATTGCATAATGACAATTAGATTGTTCTTAGATTAGTTTGTTCAGAATAGCAAACAAAACTAAATTGTTGGTTTTTCTTTATAAATCCATTTTTAATATATGGATTCCCTTAGAATAACCCTGTATATCTCATAAACAGTGCATTTCTAAACATATGTACAAGCTCCTCATTGTAATAGTTCATCCTAATGCTGAATACCACTGGATTCAATCACCTTTCAGCCAATTATGATTTCCAATCTTGAAGGTAGTGTCTGAATGCCCCCATACCATGAGTGATACAGGAGATCTTACTTTCCTCACTAGACGGTCAAGATGGATAATTTTTATTTTGAAACCAATCAATTCTTCAAGCTAAATCATAATAGTTTGGCTTATATTTATTTTATCAATCAAACTAGTCAACTATAAAAGTTAAGCACAAGACATTTAAGAGCACTACAGGACACTGTTAAAAAGAACAGAAGAGCTTGTGAGCAGTGAAGCATTAAGAAAGCATGTTTCAATTTCCACTTGCAGTCAGAAAATAGTACAGCTTTTACAAAGGTAGGTACTATAAATTCTATAATGTCATATGCAATATTTACTTTATTATCATGTTGTATTAACTTGCAAACAAAAGGAAGCTCATTTCAGATCAAAAGCCACTTAAATTGGACAAACCAACAATGAGATGGTATCATTTGAAGCAATGAATCTCACTTCAAAGGCTGCATTGGTGATAGCAGAAAACTAGTTGTTTGGAAGCCTGAAGAGATGTATAAAAGAAAAACAATTACAACAAAACAACATAATTATTCTCGTAAATGTCAAGATTACTGAATATTTCTTGACTGTATCCATTTAATGTGACGTTTTATCTGAGTGTACCTGCAAAAACTTACTAGATGATTTTAAGTTATATAGCATTTGACAATTAAGTTTAGAAAGTTATGCATTTATGACTTAATAGTAATAAATAAAGACAGTAACGAGAAAATATGGAATTATAAACTTATAAAACTATGTACTCATAATTTTCAACAATACAGTTAAATTATTTATTCATCTCAACAATAAAAAAAAAATTTTCTAATAAGAGTTGGTGCACGTAATACCAACAGACAACTTAACAGTTGCTTGTTAAAATGAACGAAGTGTAGAACACGTGCTACTAAAATTTCATAAAGGTTATTCTGCTGTACTGAAATAAAATTCTTATTGAAAACTCATATTAGGACAAACTCTTATGACGAGAGGCTCATACATATATGGAGTATTTCTTATACCTCTGCTTATGGAACACACCTTGAGAATTACTTCACTTATTTCCAAAACTATCTGCTGCATCTGTAGACAAATTACATGCTATGTGTAATACTGAAGACGTGGAAGTATAGGGAGTTACTACAGTACTACATGCATCTGACATTACACATAGTGTGTAATTTGACTATGAGTATGACCGCATGTATATGTATAACAAAGACCAAGTTGTTGGGCAATTTGAAGTCTTGTGGATACTTCTTGCTGTATATAACCTTTTTGTAAGCAGTCATCACTTTTGCTATATCTATTTCTAAAAGTAAAAGAGATTTAATTTAATTTTAACTAATGCAAATAATTGTTTACAGTAATGTTACATTTAGGTAAATTGTTGTAACAAGGCATCCTACAGTTTTTGTCATAGTTGAATTATCCTTATTATAGATGTTTAGAATGGTAATAGCCCTGTATATTTATTGTACTAAAATATTGCTATTTCCAACAGTAAAAAAAGAAATAAAGCAATTATGTGTATACAGTATGTTTGGGAATAGACAACACGTCTTACAATCCAGAGATATCTTTATGTAATTACAGATTTTAAAAACAAAATAGATCATGCTTGTATAGTTTGTTTTCTGTAATATGTGTCAATGTCAAAATTCCTTAGAAATAAGATTTGCTTTTTTAGACAACCCAACAGGACTAATTATTAATATTATAAAACCTTAGGAATTTAATAATAAACAAGAACACTTATTTAACAGAAAGAAAGTAAACAAAATGAACAGGTTTGTACATAAGTTAAACAGGAAATATAACCAAACAAATATCAAACAGTTGACTTGTCAGTTTTTTAATCCATGGCATACTATGTGACAATTATCAAGGTGTTGAACTTTTAAAAAAAAAAAGCTAGCTTTGAATTGCAAGATGTGTTGCCTATTCCCAAAAGAATCTAAACACTTAAAATTTTGTAATTTTTGGTTCTACTTTTAGAAACCTATATAATTAAGTAGTAACCACAAAAACATGTTAAATCTTCTCGGTTATTACTTTCTTTGCTTCATTTCTTGAAGTTAAAAAATCACAGCTTGAAGTTTAAATCCAAGATTTTCAGGATGAATTTTTTGCAAAACAGTGTCTTGATATCCCTTAATCTTATGTTGAAGTGTACCATTCTCAATTTAACCAATGAACTACTTTTTAATAGTACCTTATTAATACATTCAACATTTTCACAACAAATTAATAAATCTTAAATAGTTAAAAACTCTAATTTGGTCCTTTATAAAATTTATCTTCTTCGGATAATAAAACAAACGTATTTACTGGATTTGTCCTGACATCAGTGATGGCAGCTTCAACTTTCAACTTCAATTCACTGAAACACGTATCAATTATTGTACTAACATTTATATCTCTGTTTAAATAAAATGACATATATAAATTATAATTTTAATATACAAAGGTTTACCAATAAAATTACTGTAAAAAATAACAATTCTTTTAAATAAGAAATTCATAAACTAATATGTATATCTTGTCAACTTCTTGTCACAGCTAATGGATGACTAGGTAACGTTTCTCGACCATACCTCCTCTTGGCTTCAATAAGAAATGCCCCTTCCATTTGCTTAACTACTTTATCAAAAAACATGTGGGCTAAATTAGAATGAAGCAATGATTTAAATTCAAAATCTATTGAAAAATCTATTATACACGAGTGTGGGTTACTTTTTAAGCCCGGGCTAAATTTCCATGTAGTGATTAAATGATTAAATAACTTTCCATCTTTACATACAGCTTTTACTAAATAAGGCTTTACAAGTGCGACACGAGATGTATAACTCTCAACAACTGGCGGAAATCCTATTTCCAATGCAGCTTCTATAAAATCTTGCTTTTCCAATAGTACAAAAGATTTTTTGCAAAATGGCACAAAGTTCCGGTAGTTTCTAACATCTGCAACTACATCAAACATCTGCTCACTGGAATACCTATCATAAAAATGTACATGCGTGATAAATGGAAACGCACTTGGAACTTTACAGTCTTGTTATTACCCAACAAGTTTTCTGCCAAAGTATTCTTTTTTCTTTCCATGAAAGCCAAAAATGTATCTTCTTTGTAAATTATTTTGAAGAATATAAAGAGAATTTTGTAATATTTGTGTTGTTTCTGCAAAAGCAGGAGAGCTACAAATTTTGAGGTTATATTACGTAAAGGAACAAAACTTTTAACTACTGACCCGCACAGTTGTAAGCAGTACTTTATATTATGCATTCTCCTCTATTTTAATGTCATTTCGTGATTTATAATTTCCTGGAAATATTTATTGCTTCACTTATAGGGTTTTATACAAGCATTTTTATTAAAGTTATTCAAGTTTCAAACCGTTTCAAAAAATCAAAATTCAAACCCCTACCACCTACCTACTCTACCATGTCCCTACCTAGGCAATTTCTATTGAAGTCGGATTGAGATATACCGAATAAACTTAAAAAGAATAAAATTAATTATTAAGTGTTGAAACTCAAAAGAGTCTTAAAGTACAATAGGAATTTATGTACATTCTTGTAACAGTAACCAAAGAAGGAGCACTAGATTCTAGAAGTTAACTGCTGTAAAGGATAAATTGCCTAGACTATACCCAAAACAAACACACAAATCTGTCACTGTCAAATAGAAATGTCAAAGTCGAATTAAACGTCAAAAGTATCACCAAAATATAAACAGTACGGTTAATAATAATATCAAGTTTATATTTACATTTTAATTCAAACTTTAAAACCATGACCTCGAAAAAGAGGGTAAGTATATTTCAAATATACGCAAAAATCACCATAATAAAAACTTATCTGTTGTAGGTTGAACGTAATTCATCTACTGACACATCTGCTTCTGCTAGCTCAGGATCACAAACAGCATCAGGAACAGGAAGCTCAAGCAGTAGTTCTTCATCTAGTGGATCAGACCGATCAGGACGATCAGAACAATCAGAATCGTCTTCTTGTAGTGAATCAGACAGTTCAAGTTCACAGGAAGTCAACAAATCACAACCCACAGTTACAGAATCGAAAAAAGTAGCACCTGTTCAAAAAGTACAACGAAAGAGTACTGAGCACAATATTAAAGCAAATACTGTTAAACCTAAAGGAAAGGGGCCACCACCTAAAATTCAAAAACAAATCTCTAAAGCTAATATTTATTCATCCGATGAAGATGATGAACCTCAAAAAGTACAAGCTCCAGTTAAAGTTGCAGCTAAACGCAAAAGTACTGCAAAACCTAAAGCTAGTGCAACTGTAACACCAAAATCAACAGCTGCAGTCAAACCACCACCAAAGCCATTACAAAAAACTGCAAGCAATAATAAAGTACCAAGTAAAACAAACAATACAAAAGAAATAACAAAGCCCATTGCTAAGTTAGTTAATAAAGTTTCAAATAAAATTGATACAAATAAAAAGAAAAGTATATTTTCACCTGAAAATAGTTCTGAATCAGATAATGCAGTAGTAAGCAAGCCTGTCGCAGTTAAACCACCAGCAAAAACTTCCAATCAAAAACCTAGAACTAAAGCATCCCCCAGGACAGTATCTAAAACAAAAACTGTGGAAAAACCTAAGCAAGAATCCAAATCGGTTGTTTTAAAATCAAAGCCGCGAGCAAGCTCTGCAAGTTCTGGTTCTAGTTCCACAGATAGTAGCAGTAGTTCAGAAAGTGAGAGTACTGCAAACTCTTCTGCTTCAAATCAAGAAGAACAAAAGAAACCAATAAAAAAACCAGCAAATATTGTCAAAGTGACAAAAGACAGCAATACCGAATCTGAAAGTGAAAATAATGTTAAACAAGTACCTAGAAAATTAACTCGTTCATCCAATACGCGTAAATCAAAACATGTTTTAGGCAAAAATGTCTATTCAGATACCGATTCTGATACAGAAAGTACAAAACGTTCATTAAGTCGCTCTCCTGTTAAACGAGCTCCCATATCAACAAAGGGAAAAGCAAAGAATACAAAACGGAATGAAGCCAAGACACGTTCTAATGAAATTGTTGTAATGGAAGAACGAAAATGTCCACTAGAAGGTTGCGATAGCAATGGTCACTTAGGTGGACGTCAAGACAAGCATTTTACTGTCGAAGCATGCCTTCTTTATCATAATATGACGATTTCTCAGTCGAAAGATTATTATTTAGAACGCAAAAAAAGAGATGAAATACGTAAAAAAGCTTTAGATAATTATAAGAGAACTCCACGCGGGCACGCAAGTACAGAACAAAAACAGTATTTACAGAAAATTAAAGAATTGCGCTCAAAGTTTAAAGCGGAACCTATAGAAGATATCAAACCTAACATAGATAAAAATAAAGAACCTATTCTAAATAGTATTGTACCAGACTATGATTTGAAACTATTTAGGGATGCACAGGCAATTGCTAGTGAAAAGATTGAGGAAGATCTAAAAATGCTTCCAAATACAAAGGGAACAAAATATATAGAAATGGGTAAATTTGAAATGGAAGTTTGGTACCAGAGTCCATATCCTGAAGATTATGCACGGTTACCAAAATTGTATATATGTGAATTTTGTTTACGATACATGAAATCACGTACAGTTTTATTGAGACATGTTGTTAAATGTGTTTGGCGGCATCCGCCGGGCGAGGAAGTGTATCGTAAGGACAAAATATCCGTTTGGGAAGTTGATGGTAAACGATATAAACAGTACTGTCAAAACTTATGTTTACTTGCTAAGTTTTTTCTGGACCATAAGACTCTTTATTATGATGTTGAACCGTTTTTATTTTATGTGATGACTATGACTGATGGTGAGGGCTGTCATACTGTTGGATACTTTAGCAAGGTAAGATTGTTATGTAAAATTTGTAATTGGGTAGTAGGCAATTCTGTACATTAAGGTTTAATAATAGCATTTTAAGTTAGAGAGAGAGAGAGAGTTAAGTTATTTTATAATAATGAAATAATTTATTTGAAAAATAGAATGATCTCGTTCACATAAAATGTTTTGAAGGTGCTGTCAACAGCATCAACTGGTTGCTAGGAATTCCATGTGACATAATTCGTGCGAATAACTGTAAGGGATGTAAATCCTATTCATTATAGCAAGCAACTGTCAGTGTCAAGATTCCTTTGTATTTCTTGACTACCTATTTAATGTGACGTTTTTTCTGAGTGTACCTAGAATTTAGTTACAAAAAGTTACTAGATGCTTTTAGGTTATACAGTGTGTCCGCATTTTGATGCTCACTATTGGGATCTCGGAAATTGTAAGAGATATGAAGTCGGTTAAATTAGAAAAGATTTGGTTATTTTGGAGATCAGTTTACTTATGCTTTTGTTTTTTCAAAAAAGTTCACAGCTTATTAGATATTTGCTAAAAACGAATTATCTTATTTTTTTTTAATAAAAAGCATTTCCCACTTAGTGTACCATGGCTTTAAACATATGAAAATCATTAATTTTTGTCAGATAAATTATTTGTAATGTAACAATTGCTAAAACAAAACAAAAGATGCTTTTAAGATACTTTACTAAGCATTCACAGATAGCACCAAATAAGCAGCTAAATATTTTGTTTTAGCAATTTTTGCATAACAAATGAATTATTTGATAAAACTTTACGACTTTGTGTGTTAGATATCATGGCACACTATGATGAAAAATGATTTTCACTTCATAACTCGGTAAAACAAAAGAATAGCTATGTCGAAAAAGCATTTAAGGCATGCAGTTCAGTAACAGAAATCAAGTAGGCATTCCATTAGAAAAAATTTGAGTTTACGTTTCACCGCCAAAGTAAAAAAGACAATTGCAAAAATAATTTTTTTGTGTTTTGGAGTAAATTCTCTAAAACACCATCTTTGCTGTTCTTTTCTATCTTTGCTCGTTCCTAAGATATTTCACTTTTAAAAAAATAAGATAATTTCGTTTTTAGCAAATATCTAGCAAACCGTGAACTTTTTTGAAAAAACAAAAGCATAAGCAAACTGATCTTCAAAATAGCCAAATATTTTTTAATTTAACCAACTTTGTATCTCTTACAATTTCTGAGATCCCAATAGTGAGCATTGAAATGTGGACACACTGTATACATTTGAACCAACTAGATGTGACTTAGAAATATTGATAACAATACATAACATAATTTATTAAAAAATCTGGGATCTAAACCTAAAACCTTTTTACATTTTGCAGTTATTGACGGTAAAATCTGGAATACTTATCTTTCTTAGGGAAAGTAAAGAAATGATATCCAAATTTTCTGCAGTTACTGCAATTGCATGCAGAACATTTTGTATTGCAATGCAAATTAAAAAAGTAGTAGATGTAGTGAATGAATACTGTTTGTTCCTGCTGAGGCAGAATTGTCGTACTCACTCTAATTGATACATATATTTTTACAATGTTTTATTGAATTTAATAATTTACAATTAAAGTTATAATGACATTAGATAACATGATCTAAAACAACAAAATCTAAAAATGAATAGCAATAGTTTGCGGTATCAACGTATCATATTCAACAATTAAAAATTTCATTTCTTCGAATAATTATTGCATACATATTGTTATTACTAGTGTAAGAACTTGATTCTATCAGCATTTTAATTAACAAACGAGAGGTGTATCATGTAATTTTCGAATGATTTGTTTAGACTAATTGTTTGCATAAATAACATTTTTGCAAGTTACCTTTTTATATTAATGTTAATTAATTATTAATTAATAATTCTAACAAAGTATATTTTGTTCTGTTTGATTAAATCAATATTACTTGCATTAAGTGTGCATTTTCCATATGACAGAAGCGCTGGTGACATCACGCATTTGCTTAATCTCAATTTTAAAAATTAATTACTTGCTTATTTATGAAAATTGAATGGTTTTATTTATGAATTGGGGGTTAAGATTTCTTTGCTGCTAGCATAGCATATAGAATAGAATAGAATTTATTTATTACTGTGCGACATCACAAAATGTATGGTAAAAGCCAATGAAATGGTCGATAGAAGGGTTAAGTGTTTGATTGATAATAGTCGATTTTATAGAGTTCTGAAATAATAAAGATCTTGAAAAAGGGAATTAAGGATTCTAGACTGCTCGTATCACCTATCGGAAACAGTTTTCTTAGTCTTCTTTTCCCTTTTTGTATTAGGGAAAAAATAATTTTATTTCCATTTACAATTTCTCACAATTTTATTTCAGTAAAACTAAATTAACTATTCAGTTGTTTGTCGTCATTGGGTTCATTCTAGTATAATCACAAACAACTGAACAGCAAAGTTATCAAGAAGTAATCGTGAACTATATTAAATAAGATGATTCTAGTTTAGAGATTCCCAATACAAAATGTCAGATTCTTTCTTCATACGTCAAAAACCTGACCTTAAACACAGAATTAAATCGTACTATAAATCTCACGGAAACTCAGCTTTTATAGATTCGTTTTTATTACTATGAACATTGTATTGGAGATAAATGGGTTACATGGTCATTAAGAGTGCCAAAAAATTTGATTTCAGAGTCTTATTTTATATTTTTTGGGGATACAAAAATGCATATTGTGGTTACCAACATGGGAAATGGGAGGAAAATTCACCATGACTGGTACCATCTTAGTGACTTCATAATTCTGGTGTTAGTTTGCTAGACAGCTCAATATTTTTAACTGTTTCTTAAAGTTACTGACGATCCTCCTGTCATCAATTGAATTGGCTGTTGTCAGTTATTGAAACATCATGCCATATTAAAGAAAGAATGGATATTAAGATCTTTAACAGTTTGAGATACAAGAAATCTGCAAAGAAAAAAATGATAAGAGATGCAGAAATTTAGTTATAAATGAGATCTACCAATTAAGTAATAGAGGTCTACTTGCTACAAAAGTAATTGGAAAGTATGTTCTTGAAGACAACTTTAAAATCAGGTTTTTGTTATAAGAATCGTAACTTTTTTATTGAATGACTGTCTTTTTTAATGCTACCTAACTTCATGTACATTTGAAATAAGTTGAATTTATAGGTACAGTAACAAATTTTTTACTAAAAATGACATTCACAGTGTAGATATCAAATGAATGGATAATAGTTGTACGAAGTGGGTAAAAATTGTTCTCCACATTTCTGTACGCTGTAGTATTTGTAGTTGAGGAGATTTATTTATTTAATTTGAGTAAGGCATCTTAATAAGTGAAGTTGGAACTTGAAAACTCTGGAGGAGGTACAGAACTGTAGACACATATTGTTTACTGTTGAAATCTATGTAGAGTAAATTGTATTTGTCTACCAACTGTTGTTAGAGGATGATCGTTTTGTAATATTCTTAAATACAATAGCTTCAGGTTTTTTATTTGATGTTCATTTACAATTGTCTTGTATTATAAGATATGAAACATCAATCCATCAATGTAAGACTCTATTGGATCAGCTGTTTCTCAAACATTTAGTATCTGTCAAAGAAAAAATAAAAGACAATCTGTTCACCGCGCTTACATATTTTTCGAAAACTGGTACTATTCGAATAACTATTTCTGCTAGTTTGCAAAAGTGTGCCCATTTAGTTTTTCCCTTATGACATATGATAGTTCTTTAGCTTTGCATTTTGACACATTTTGGAAGTGTACACTCGTGCACCTGCAATACATCGCTGAAAACGTACTGGGCCCCGCGCTCACATTATGTAAATGCACACGTAATAAAATATCGTAAGTAGTTTGTACCCACAAAGGTAATTTTCTTATTCGTATGTTAATTTCTATATAACACCGACGTCCATTCTTGGACGTCCAACCGTTAGCAGACAACGGAAATATTTTTCAACTTAAGTTGTATATCCATGGGATGACCGTTAGCGGACGTCCACTGGATATCCAATTGAAGCGTTGTTTACAAGAACAATCATAGTCCAAAATTTTGAATTTCGCGGTTGACGGTAACTTTTATAGTTTCATAGCCGCCCTGTCGACCAGTATATATTATTTCTACAAAAAGAGCCGTAGTACAAATCTACAGTCTTGAAAATATTGAGCTGTTCTACAAAAATAACCATAGTTCGCTGGAATTTCGACAAACATTTTTTTATTCTCACAAACGTCAAATTGGACTATGGTTGTTCTTGTAAACAACGCTTAAATTTTTTTCTATAGTTTGTCTAAATATTTGATCCACTGAATGTCGTACATAGGACGTACAAACAGCATCAAGAAATATTACAAAAAATCGTCCAAATTATGTCCAAAAATCGTCCAAACTATATTCAATAGTCGTCCAAGCTTTATCAAAAAAAAAACATCCAAATTCTATCCAAGAATCGCCCAAATCATGTCCAAAAGTAGTTCTGATTTTGGCTAGAAAACGTCCAAATTATGTGCAAAAATCGCCCAAATCATGTCCAAAAATCGCCCAAATTATGTCCAAAGATCGTCAAATCTATGTTCAAAAGCCGCCCGAATTGTCCAAAAATCGTCCAGATCTTGCCCAGAATACGTACAAATTATGTCCAAAAATTGCATAAATTATGTTCTAAAGTGGTCCAAATTTTGTCCAAGAAACGTACAAATTATGTCAAAAAATCGCTCAAATTATGCCCGAAAGCCGTCCAAATGGACATTAGGTCCAAAGATTGTCCAAATTTTGTCTACAAAACCTCCAAGTTATGTCCAGAAAACGATCAAATTATGTTCAAAAGTTGTGATACGTACATACTATCAAAAACTTACGGTCTTGGCTTTACTACTATGGTATTTCACAGATGTCGCTAAATTTCGCTCATGCACATGTGTATTACTTGTTTCTATATGTATAAGAGGGTATCGATGCTTGAGTAGTAAATAAGGTTTTAACGCCTCGTTACGGAATTTCTAGTTGTCGATACCATAAAATTAAATAACTTCAAGAGGTTTTACGCCCAATTTCAACTATCTTATTGTTTTATTAAAGCAATTTTGTAAAAAAGTCAACTACATTTTTTTTGGTAGAAAACAGTGGCAGTTTGGTAGATCGGTAAGTTACACCGGATATAGGTAGGGGTGGCAACGCTGAGTATAAAGTCTCCGACATTTATTTTATAGTACGTTTAGTAACTGGGAAGTGTTTTGTTCTGTTTCCTACAACTACTATCAGTTGTTGTTGTTTTGTGGCTGAGGCTTCAGGCCGCAGTTCTCTTGGACCTTGTGGCTTCATCGCTAACTAGAATTTAGCCGAACCCGGGGTTTTGTAACCCCGATAGGTATTTTGAACGTGCAACTCATCATAGTCACACGAGATCCACTGCTTTACATTCTTCGCGGAGGATGACATCCTTTTCTAGATTTTTTTAGAGTTCCTATATACATAATATGGATAAGAGTTAGGCAATGTTACAGCATCGGTGACCATATTCTAGAATTTAATTTCCATAGCAATTTCAATTATTCACAATTAGCGTAATTGGTGGATCACAAGATTGGTCCACTAATTAAAAAATTCTAAATTAGAAAAATGATCCATCAATTAAAACAATCCTGACTTGACTCAACTCTTATCCATATATTATGTATACAGGGTGATCATTTTAAAACTTTCCACCCTGAATATCTTGAAAACCAAAAAAGATATCGAAATAATTCCAAGAGCATTTTCTTATACCGGAAGGGGGAGACCAAACTATGTACAAAGTTTTCGATTAAGATTCTACCCTTAAGCTCCAGCCACCCACATTTTAAAATTTTAAATTGGATGATATGGCATTTGACACATCAAATTAAAGGTCTTCAATACCAGAATGCAGTGGTGTTTAAAAAAATCAAATCGGCCGATTGGTTTTTAAAGAATTAATTTTTTTATTTTAATAAAGGTACATTATTAAATTTATTGTAATAGATGCTCGAATTGCGCCCCATTGGTTGCTAGGCAATAAGAAATGAAATTCATTGTAATTTTAGATAAGTAAAATAAAATAGGCTTTATCATTGCCTAGCAACCAATGGAGCGCAATTCGAGCATCTATTACGATAAATTTAATAATGTACCTTTATTAAAATAAAAAATTAATTCTTTGAAAACCAATTGGCCGATTTGATTTTTTCAAACTCCACTGCATTCTGGTATTGAAGACCTTTGATTTGATGTGCTACATGCCATATCATCCAATTTAAAATTTTAAAGTGGGAGTGGCTGGAGCTTAAGGGTAGAATCTTAATCGAAAACTTTGTACATAGTTTAGTCTCCCCCTCTCGGTATAAAAAAATGCCCTTGGAGTTATTTCGATATCTTTCTTGGTTTTCAAGATATTCAGGGTGGGAAGTTTTAAAATGATCACCCTGTATAGGAACTCTAGATTTTTTTCGCGTGAAAAATTGCAGGACCTCCGACGGGTATCGAACCCACAACCATTGGATTGATAGTCAGATGCGTAATTATCAGAGCCATCGAGGCTCCTTCTCAGTTATAACCTCAAACAATTTTAGGACATTTTCATTGGCAGAGAACGTGTGCGCGACGTACCATGCAGGCACTATCTGTCTCTTTCTTATTAATTGCGGACCATGCTTTTTATCCTTTATTAATTTCTAGATTATTTTAATTTATTAATACAATACTTCAATTAATAAAAATTGAAAAATATGGTTTGTAATCGATAAGAAAGAGACAGGTGCACGTCGTCTTGATAAAGAGTTTGTATTCTATCCTTAAATTGATATTGATAAGTCCACTTTTTTTATTTTTCAGGCCCTGGCTTTTCTAGTTACAAACAATCGAGGTTCTAAATCATGTCATTGTGAATTGACAGTGTCACCACATCGCATGGTGTAGGTTAGGTTGTGTGTGTAAATTATGAATTATATCGAAAGTGTGTTTAAGAAGAAATTGCATTTTAAGAAAATTAACATTGATATGTTAATTTCTTAAAATTTCTTAAATACGCTTTGGATATGATTGACTATTAATATACATGGCACTGTCAACTTGATAGTGACATTGTTTGTAACTAGAAAAGCCAAGGTGACAAACATAACTGGGTATTTAGGAACATCTATAGTCAAAGGCATGCTGGGAAGATAGATGATAGACTACTATGCGTTTTTCCATCCAATATGACATTTTTCATTATAAAATTGTAATTCTTAATATATATAGGGTTTTTATTATTTCGAATTCTGTTTTAGTTTCAGTCAGTGTCAAGTACCCGTTCAACCTCAAATTTCAGTTATTTTAGGTTGCGTTTATAGCGTAAGTGTAATGTTTCCAGATTTCACAAGGATTGTATCTTTATACATTCTTTGCTTTTCAAAGGGATTCCTAATTATTACTGGTGTTTTATAGGGTAATTGAAGTTATGTGGCAATTAATTATTTTGCATCTTGCGTATTCTTATGCTTTTCCTTTTAAATTTTAATAGTTCTTTTAGACATTGCAACAGCGCAGTTTAATCTTCAGAATTACATAACCTTAGATTTTAAAACCAGCATCACACAACTATGACCAGTTTTTCTCTATCTGATTGGTCGAATTGCGTGCTTGTTATTTGACAGTGACGTTAGTTTTCCGATATTTAATATAAAGTACCAGATAATGACACTTCACATGTTAAAATCTTAACCCTAAACACAGAGAATTAAATCATACTGGACATCAAGCATGCAATTCGACCAATCAGCGCGTTGGTCACGTAGCGAGTGAATAATGGAATTACAATTCTGTCAGGAATTGCTTAGATAGACAAGTCGTTTCTTGTTCCTTGCAATATATCTACGAGTACTTTAATTTTTTTATAAATTAATTGGGTGTTCGATAACGGACATCATTTTATATATGCTCTGTATATTTGAAGGGTGTTCAATTTAAAAAAACTTAAGCTTCCAAGCTTTTATGGAGCATTGTGTAGTCGAGAATAATTTCAGGAAGTACAGACAATCGTCCTGTACAACTTTTCTCAGTACCAATCACAAACCGTCTGAACACTCTGTATACAGCGTGCCTCAAAAAACTATGGAAATAGAGCCTACTATAAATTCTTGGGGTCAGAATCAGTCGGTTGGACCAAACTTACCTATGTAGTAGCCTATATAGCAAAATGTTTCCTTTGTTCGTGAGAATTTCTCAACGTTTATTAAAAAATTCTTATTTTTTCAAATAACTCGAACATGCTTTGTCCGATTTAAACAAGATTTGCTATGTAAATATCCCCTTTCTAGAAGCATTAGTATTTTAAATCTTGATCTCAGTGGCCGCTGGTTTTCGAGCACAATCTATATACAAATCTGCGATAACTTGTTACCAAAAAAATCCAGTTTTTAAAGATGAAGCCGCCGTAACTCGCCGGTGAGGTTGGGTTTCTCTACAGTGTGTCCACATTTTGATGCTCACTATTGCGATCTCGGAAATTGTGAGAGATATGAAGTTTCAAAAAAGTTCACGGCTTACTAGATATTTGCTAAAAACATATGAAAATCATCGATTTTTGTCAGATAAATTACATTTGTTATGTAACAATTGCTAGAACAAAACAAAAGACGATTTTAAGAGGAATTTTGACATTAACATTTATTACAGAAACAAACTATACAAACATGGCCATTTTGTTTTTAAAATCTTTAATTGCACAACGATATCTCTGAATTGTAAGACGTGTTGCCTATTCGCAAACGTTTAGAGGAGGACACGTAAAATGGCCATACTTATAATTGCTAAATTGCTAAATTGAATGACTAAATCTTAATTGAATTACTCTTTACAAAAAGGAAAAGGTTAAATATCACAATTAAACTTTTGAGTAAAAGATTATTATTTATTTTAAAGCTAAATTTCTATCAAAGAGAGTCTATGCACAAAAGATAAAAAATGTCACAATCGCAAAGAAATTTTAATACGCCTTTATCTGTTCATAGTTATTTAAAGAGAAATATGCACGAATTAATTATTGAGTAGTTTCATTGACTTAAAAATGAATTAATAAAGATAATTGACTGACTGTATGATGCATAATCGGTAAGATTTTGTGCTCGTCGTTGGAAAACGGAGAGACGGACCCACAAAAGATCCAAAATGAAATAGAAAAAGAAAAAAGTCCAAAGTTGATATGTGATCTTCTCAGAGAATCACATCGGTGAAGATTCTTTTAACCCGCCAAAAGTGAAGACCAATTTAACCGAAAAACAACACCAAATGCACCAATTAATTAAATTAATCAAGTGACCTCAACCAAAAACCATTTTCCTGCCGTTTTTCTAAAACAGAGTTTGAGAAAAAAACTAATTATGTTATGTTATTGGAAATTAGATTTGTAGTAAAGAATGTCTTTAAATCTTTCTGATAACACTTCAAATAAGCAAGAACGGGGAACAGTTGTTTTTGGGAAAAATCATTTTTCTCCAATATCTCGAAAGTGGCTGATATAATCCAATTTTGTTTTCACAAACCGTTTTTCTTCAACATTAATACTAAGCCAAATATTCCATGATGACAAACAATTTGATCCACCCTGTACAGTGTGTCCCATTTGCGATGTATCTCGGCTATTATAAGAGATGGCGCAATCGGGTTAGCACTGGTAAGCACTGACAAAGCCAGTTGATTGTGATACAAAGTACCGACACCAAACAAAAAACGATCGCAAATTGGGCTCCTTAATAATTTTGCCCCCGCTTTAGATTTTATATAAAAGTAATTATTAATGCCTTGTTGTTGCTTATTATTCATGATTCTTTGCAGTTTGTATGAGCACGAATATTTTCTATTTCCTAGATGCCATTACCTTCACAATTATTTTTTTTAAATTGCTGTAAAAAAGATTCTGTAGTGATTGCGCAACCGTTTTTTGAATAAGCTGGGTTAACCCAAATAACTTTTATGTAATTTGTACCATCAGATCGAAAATAAAGAGTTAAATATCCAAAAACGCGTTCAATAAGCAATAGACATTTTTAAAATTACTTTTTCTGAAATTTAAAATTTAATAACCTCAAAACTTATAAACTGATGTTTAAACTAGTCAAATTTGACGTAGAACAACAGCGCATCTAGCGGGGATAGAATGATAATTGAGCTCAATTTACTATGATCGCCTTTCGATTGGTGTCGGTACTTGATTTCGCATCAACTGGCTTTGAGCAGTAGCACTGGCCTAGCTTATTACGCCAAATTCATTGGTGAAAACGAAATTTAGCGCGTGCTTTTTGTTTTCGAGTTTTAAGCAAAAATCTGAATATTATTTTCCATGACTTTTTGTAGGGTGATTAGCAGAGAATCCAATCGCGTATTTGAAATTCCAGCGCCACGCATGATTTTCGAGTTGGAGTGAAATTTTAATTTTTTTAAATGCGAGTTAGTAGGCTTAGCGTCTGCTGGAAAGAGAACTTTTAAGAACTTTCTTGCAAAATAGGTTTGATATATTTATTTTTAAAAATGCCTAAGATATTGCCAACAATACACGTGACAACCAAGGGTTTAACAGCGATGAAACGAAGCAATAAATACAGAAAACTTGGAAATTATTTTAAATTACAATCTTAAATAATTTAAGAGCAAAGTTTTCCACTAATAACTACATGCGGAAAATTAAAGATCTTTTAAAAAGTCGGTTTTGTTTATTAAGGTTATCATTACAAAAATTGTTCGAATCGTTTCGAATTTGTTTTCTAAGCACACTTCGCATCATTTCCTGATTCACAAAATTTAAATTAATTCTGTGTTTTGAAATGCATCCCATACATCCTTAAATCAAACATTTAAAAATTTAGTATTTGTATCTTGAGATAAACCTTTAAAATTTCAAGGTTATCTTTGACTCTACACATATCTTTTATGTAATTATTAATTATCCAATCTCTTTAATTTTGATTTACTTTAACAATATCCCCAAAACAGACTTGCTAATGTACACACCTAGAGTCTAAAACAATGCATAAGAATTCTCATATTGAAATGTATAACATATCTAAAAACAAAAATATGTTTGCTCGCAAATAAACTTGATCAATCCATTTTATAATTTGGAAATAGATAACAATGTAAAAAGCTCTCAGATCTAGCTGATGAATAATAATGCCGTAACAGACAGACATTTACTGATCGATGAAATTTACAACTTGGAATGAATAAATTAGGCCGCCAAATTTGCTACGCCGAAAATAAGAGCAAACATCGGGATCTTTTCAGTATAGTTTACGATATTAATGCATGCTATTACAAAGAGTTTAGTGTACTAATAGTAATTTCAAAATTATGTATATGAAATAATACAGTGTAATGTAATTAGATTTTCTTAACAACGAGCTAGAAATTGTATTACAAGCCAGTGGTCTTCTCGGATCTGATAGCAACAGGAGTTAACAACCGCCCCACCCATTTCACTGCCTAGAACGGTTTTAATTCTGCTCGGACAAACGGAAGATAAGACAAAATTTACAGTATTTGAAATTTAAATTCATCTTTAGCTCATGTCCATTCTATTATAATCTTTGAAAACCGATTTCTTTCAAGGATGATTAAAAATTGCAGCAGCGTTAAAGAATTAGAAAAAGGAAGGTTTTTTAACTCCGTAAATCCCTCTCTTTCGCGTATATAATGAAATTTATTGCAGACAGACACATTATGGTAACGAATCCAAGGATCACCGCCTTCTAGTATTTACGCGATGCGATTGTACTGGTGGTGGAGAGAATAAGAATGGGATGTTGAAGGGTAGGTCAATCACATCGGTTTGGGATGGAATGGATGATTTGGGCGTCTGTGCCGTCGCGACGCGTCAGGTCGTCGACCCCCTCCTAGTGTCTGGCAGGGCAGGTGGGGCGCACCGTGCCGTTCATCCACCCGACTTTTACAACATTTTACTGTTATTGCTGTGCGTACGCAATAGAAATATGTACGCGTCGACCGACGTCTTAAAACAGGGGTTGGAGAATTTCTCGTAGTTGTCGTTTTCATACTGATACGATAAAAATTGAAATAGTAAAAGAAAAATGAAACACACGAAGAAGATAAAGAGAGGAAATAAGTAGCCTATTTAATCGATAAAGTAGTGGCAGGTGTATCATACGTTAAATCCGTATCAATCTGATAGCTTTAGATTTGGATCAGATAAATAAATTTATATGTAGTATGCAGAGCTCTGAATATTTTTACTTTGTATTTAATTTTTAAATCAAGATCGAATATTTATTTGGGCTATAGCAGCTAAAACTATAAATAAAATGCACTGCACTGCAGTATACTATGGAGAAATTTGTTACGTACTGTATAAAGTTATATTATAAGCAGACAAAGGTTTTTGCTGAAGGATAAATTAGTACGTATGTAGAAGGTTTTATATTACACTCCTCAATTTGTTCAGAAGCCGCGTCGTTGCCACCGCAAGTTTGATAACACCTACAATAAGTAAGTACCTTAAAATGTCGAGAGAAACCGACTTCAACAGTATCAGCTTTTTTAATTAGCAAATTAACAATATTTTAATGTTTTGATGTAAATCCGACCCTGTTACCGCTGGTGAAATCCTCATGTCTGGTTACGAGTAACATAATACAACATGATAGAAATTCTGCGTGCGCTAATCTTTTTTGTGTATTTCGAAATTATATTGTAAATACGACACAGTTTTTCATTTAGAAAAGTGTGAAATTTATTTCGCAAACAAAAATGCAGAAATTTAAAAAATTTGGATGGAATGTGGCATAAAATTCGTATTAACCTTATTTCATTTAGAATTTCCTGTACGTATTTATAGTTCTATTTGGGACTGACTTTTTACGCACCATTGACCAATTATGAGATAATACTTGAGCTTCACAACTTCAGGTAGTAGAGTATATCCCAAACAAGTCGAAAGTTATTGTCTTTGAATTCTTGGGTCTTTCCACGTCAATTCAACCAGAGCATGACACCCATTATCTTAGATTTTAATGAAACTCGACGTACTTATTCCTTTTATGGTGCTAAGTAAGCATATAAAATAGTTTGCTAAAGCTTTTCAAAATTTAAGCAAATTCTCGTTCTCAATATTGTCGAAGTCGCAATAATTTGTTTCAAAAAATTCCAGCTCACTTAAAAATAATTCAGTCATTTTCCCACACACCATCAATTTTCTTGCTTACAA